>JAZEWU010000019.1:8639442-8658183 GCA_036362915.1 Geotria australis | reverse complement strand
TAAAGAAGAACTTGTTGCAATGGGAAACTGTCATATAACCATCACGCTTCGAAGAATCGAATCGAATTCGAATTCGAAATCTATCCAGATTAGGTGCAGAGCCAAATACAATCTGATGCTTTCTTGATGCAGTCATCAATTTCACTGCGCTTGAGAAGTTGGTGAAATCATAGCCGCTGCCTGGACTCGAGCCCAGAGTCTCGGCAGTGCCGCCTCCGCACTATGACCTCCGACCCACCCGGCCACCCAAACGTCACTCAAGCGACGCGTTTCTAGTTGGAGGTGGACATCTAATCCAGCACCTCCTCGTCCACGGCCCAGGGATGGGCTTCTCGTTTACGCTTCCAACACACGGGACCTGCCTCTCATTGATGCATCACACATAGCAGAGTACATCATTTAAGAACACGCCTTAGGCAATGATGGTGTTCGGCATACGCAAACGAAACAAAAGCACAGGGCCCCAAGTCACTCAAGGGGCCCCGGAGTCATGAAATAATAGCAGTGCGCCACATAGCCCAAACTCACATCCTTAAAAAAAAAAAAAATCTTTCTAATAACACTATTAACTGTGAAAACCTACATTAGTAAACTGTTAAAATAATGTTAATTGTAACGAATTTAGAATCATAATTTTTACACGCAATGGTGATGTTATGAAGATCTTTAGTTCGTCCAAAATGTCACCTTTATAATGGTGTAACGACACCCAAACACAAGCTCTGCTCTGGGCCGCAAGTGGGCCAGTAGCAGAGGTGCGTGTGCGGCCGACCCCCCACGAGGGTTCGTGGGCACGGCCTCAGCGGGACACGGCGTTTTTCTCAGTGATGCAGTATTAAAAATGTATTTTAAGAGAATCCAAGAATATAATTCCTTTCCACCTCTCGGTTCACATGACTCGTCCATCATTGTGCGCACTTAAAAAAATATTCCGCTTAACAGCACCAATGGATTTTTTTCTGGAGATCAAACAGCGAGATGATTGCAAAACATGTTCGTGTCTTATTTAAAAATGAAACTGGGAAGATCAAGGTAACTGGGAAACATACATTTTGTACTGTCTGTTTAGAAAAAATACCCAAACGTGCATGATCATGCCTATAATCTCTTTGATCAATCCAGTGAGATGGGGCTTGAGAAACAATCACGCTCTTTGCTTTACTCCACGAGTGCAGAAGTCGCGCATGAACGTCAAAACAGAGATGAGCCATTGAACAAACAGGAGTGCAACAGCAAGAGATTGACAGATCGCAGCAAATAACAAATCATTAACTCTGAGGAGTCCGAGTGCACTTCACTATACTAAGGCTAATTTCCACCGGCGCCGTCTTCATGTCTCACTCCGCCAAAACCTTCTCCCCTGCGAGAGCTTGACGCAGTCCCAAAGTGCAACGTTTTCATCCCGCGCTTGGTTATAAAGCGATCGCGATCAATCCACTCGCGGAGTAATCGTCCGTCTACTGTCAATCGCACGTTCCGATGAGCGCCAAGACACAGCGGTCGATGCTCGAGGAGGCACCGCCGCCTCGGAAGAGACGCTGGCGCACGGCGACGCGGCCAGAGCCAAGGAAGCACTGGGGTCCCTAAGGAGGACTCATCAGGTTGTAGACCATGCTGCAGAAGCAAAGACAAGACGGGCATCAGCCACCGCAGGCGGTCTCACAAACACACCTGCGTCCCCGTTACATAGATATAGAAATGGTAAAGTACAGCCCAGCAACTGCTTGCTCTGGCCAATCCTAGTGGTAGGGCCGCCACTAGCAGGAGATTTAACAGCCTCACGAGAACTTGTTTAGACTTCACTCTAGATGGAGCAGCAATGCAACGCTTAAGTTCTTTCATCTCCCACACCAAGCAGAAGTCTTGAAAGAGATGGGAGCACCCACACTGACTCCAGCCCACATGACGTGCTCATCAGCTGTGGTGTTCCAATTTACACTTTTGCCGAGTTGGAGGGATTCAGGAAACGCGCTCTTCGCCGCTTCAACTGCCAAGGGATCACAGTGGCGACGTCTGCGTTGCAAAACTAGCGTGCGACCCATCACACCACGCTAAAAATAACGGACGGTCCTTTGTCAAACCAGCATCGTTTAAGAGACTGTTAGTGCTATGCCAGCTATGGAGTGACCCTACTTCACCACCGTGGTCAGTGTGGGTTGCTGAAGGAAAGGCTCAGCACTGGATCAGATATCACTCCATACCGTTGGTAGCTATGGGCAGAAAACACTCGGGTCACCGGTTTAACACTACACCACCGCTCCACCCAATACATCACATTACCCAGTGTGTATTTAGCCGGGGCCATGGTATTTGAAGGCGGATTGGGTTCAAGACGATCAAACAAAGCAGCCAAGAAGAGCAATTTGGAGTGCTTTTGGAAAATGGTGCCTAAAGGACGGAGTGTTCAATCAATGAATATTAGCTGCTAAGCTGGTAGATCGGAAAGACGCACTCAAACAAACAACACCGATAAAAGCTGAAAACTCATCCAAGAGGCACGGCCAGACAAACAGACGCTGGGAAGTACGCTGAGGAGCGGAGAGGAAATCGCGGGTGAAGAGAGAATATAGATGTACATCTATCAATTACAGAAAATGTTGAGGAGAAAAGTGGTGTTTGGCAGGACACAGTGCTAGAAGAGATGATAGCAGAGAGACGAGACTGGTGATGGAATGGCAGCCAATGCCAAGGAACGCGGAGTTTTATTCCCCGGCAAACAGTTAAGCGATCAGCACCTCAAACCCCTGTAAGCGCCAACCACTCGTATTCTCAGTGGTAGAGATCCGCAGGGTCAAGGCAGCCGCTGCCGACGACACAGGCCGACAATGCTTCGTGGTGCAAAGGGCCGACGGCCGCCCGACGCCCAGCGACGCCCAGCGCTCCCCAAAATTGTAAATCCACCAGTTCAGCAGGCGACAGGCAGCCGCACGGAACGGACGGGATTATCGCGCTTACTCGGGGCACGTCCTGCACGGGCGCGATCCCCTACGAGGCGGCGGAGCAACTGTTCTTGTGACCTTGTTTGTGTGGAGGTTCTACTTTTTGTGCACGCGAAACGCATACGCGTTTTATAAAGGCCAACTGAGTTAAAAGATAGTTTGAGTTATTTTGGCACGAGATTAACCATATTATAATTGCTTTCAAAACACAAACCATAACAACATTAGCATCGCAAAACAGGTGTGGCGCTCACATGCCTCCATCCACTAAGCATTCATCAAACCCTAATTATTCACCATTATCTAACTGCCCATGTTTTGTCCTCTCTGTGTGTGCTGCTGCTGCTGGGTGGGCGATCACGCTGACAATGTCCCGCTGACTCTCCCACCAACCTGTAGAGGTAGTAAAAAAATGAGAGCAGGTAGAATCCGAGCTTGCACCAGCCCTCCTTGCGACAGTAAGCCAACGCGTCGTCGCCCAGCACAGCACAGGGGTCGTACTGTCCCGGGGAGCTCATCGCGGGCCCACGCAGGTACCTGTGGGGTTCGGCGAACGGGGGCACACAGCACACCTGTAACACAAGCGACGACAGTGGTGGTACGATGGCAGCGGACGCCGTGGCTGGACCGGGGGCCCTGCCTCGGACTGCGCGATCGCGCCCACGAGTGTATGATTTTTCCGGCCTTTAATAGACCGTAACTGGGACAAAAAGACGGATTGCCAGTGCAAGCGTCAGCTTTCCGTGTGGTGATTTTTTTTCTCTGGGCACGGGAGAGGCAGGAGTCCAAGAGTAAAGTAAAAAAAAGACAAAACCCAAGAATGATAGATTCAGTTTATATTGTGGCCTGAGGACATTAGTGTTTGGTTGTACCCAGGGCACCATTTTTCACAATTTTCCTTCGGCGCTGCGCCCTGCAACTCTGTGGTGATCGCCCGTGAGTGAGCGTCACAGCGCCCGCACTCTGCATCGTCTACTGCGCAGTCAAACGGCATTGAAGTGATTTCCTGCTGCTTAAACTAGCATTGAGGTGGTGCCCGTTTCCTGTTTACAGCCCTAAGCCAGTGGTGAACGTTCCACGTTTCTATTGTGGGGGCCGGTCTATTCGAAGGACGACCACTCTTGACTTCTGTACAGTCAGCGTCATTGTCGTGACCCCGGATGGAAGAAGGATCATTACGCCGAGTGCTAACACCACTGAACGCTCACATCTCCAATCCAATATTTTAACAGAAAGGTCAGCAACTCTGGGCTAGGGATTAAACTCAAAGTCACATTTCCAAACACATTTCCAAACGCCACCATTTCTAAAAATCCAATGTTTCCAAACAATTACATAAACTTTTTCAGCGAACCTCAGGGGTGTTTTCGTCTCATGTCTCAGGATGATTCTCCCACAAAAGCCTGTCAGTGGCAAATATACGTTTACACCTATTCAGTCTGTGGCATGTGTTATATTGCTGTGCCTAAGTTTGAGAGATAAACCAACATAGCGTAACATCTGTAGAGATTCACTTCACTTTTGCAAAGAAATGTAGGTCGCCGGGTAAACAATGTTTGATCAAACCATTTCCCCTGCGAGAGCGTTGAAGTCACATACCCCGATGGGTTAGTGCTTAATGAGCGAAAATATTAATATGCCCAAAAAAAGTTGTTTTTTTAAAGCATAGTCCATTGTGAATTCGAAATGTATAAATTCCAATAGCGACATTGCATAAAGATTGGAGACGTTTATTAGTATGATGGTATTTCACTGAAAATCGGCTCTGAGTTAAATGTCCACCTTGTACTTCTGCATGTGTTTCCTCAGGGTTCTCTGGTTTTCTCCCATAGCTGAATGAAATCCATACAACCCTAATTTCACAATGCTGAAAAATTATTCCTCACTCTAAAAACTTGACGGGACGCTCCTGATAAAGAATATTGAGACTCATTGAGGCTTTCTTGGGTAAACAAGCATAACAAATAATAGTACAACAACCACGAGACAGACCAACAGCTATTTAATGTCAATGGTTTTCTACTGCAGTGCTCATTTCCCACTCAGCGCCGCACAGCCAACGCCGGAGATTCAGCGTGCCCCCTGCAGAGACGAGCCTTTCCACAGGTCACCCACCGCTCAACTCCCCCCACAAAGTGCCACTCATCCTTGCAACCAAAGAAAGACGATGGGCCCAGTCGGCTCTTGACGGGATTTGACCTCTCAACGTTTCACTTGTGACAGCCGTGCGTTCTAACTGCCGTGGCACCAATCAACCAGACTCCCGCGGTTAAATCTCTCCGGGACATCGCGCCCACGGACAGGAAAGTGGACGGCACGGTCCAGACGGAATGGTAGATGCTCACCGATACAGATCTCACAAAGCGTCAGCCGGCCAAGCAATCACAAATGCTTACACAAGGACGCCCTATATCTACGATTCGCCCAGCTGGGCCGCCCGCACGCCGCGCGTATTAATAGAGACGTTGCGCCGCGCGGAATCGCTGCACCACGCCGCCACGCTGTCGGCACTGTCAGATTCGCGGCAGCATTTGACAAACGCGCGATTGAATGTCACCCAAGAATTATAACGGTGGCCGGTACAGAACTTTTAATTTCAGGTTAATACTTTGGCATTTGTGCGTGGCTTAAGCTATTTATTTATTTATTGAACCCCGGGTCTCCATTGAGTGTTGGTCTCAATGGGCTCTCACCTCCATCGGATATAAGCGCAGTGTCTCGTGCGAAATTGGGCGAGTGTAATGTAGCGTGTTTGTAATTAGCCCTGCTGAGTAACACCTGTGTCCGTTTAAAGGCCCCCTCGCCCTGTTCACTGTACACGCACGCCCGACTCTGAGAGCCGCTTGGACTAAAATGGCAGTTTAGGTCAAATAGCAAAGTGTCAGTTTCAGTTTGTATTATTTAATTGGAGCCGTTGGAATTGGCACTGGCAGCTATTTTCATGCCGTCCTCTTCGCGGCCCTTGTGCAGCGCTTTGTGACCCTCGGGTGAAAGGCGCTATATAAATTTAATTATTATTATTATTATTAAATCAAATTCTAGCTTTCCTGGCATCACTGTCACTGCGAAACAAAGGCGAATGCTGCAGGATTGTGGTTACCACCGAGCAAGGGCAGTCATGCAAACTCACCCACGTTTTGATGCTGCCTTACCACACATTCTTGATTAAATGGAAATAATTGAGTCATTCAATGCTTTCCAATTTCTTCCAGAAAACGAGCACACTAATCAGATATATTTTGGCACCTTCAAGTTTGATGTGTATTTGCGTGACCAGGCACGGAGTCGAGACACCAGGATGGTCTTTGCAATGAAGCGAATTGAGATGGGAGCAAATACACATGCATCGTGACCAATAAACAGCCGTGTTGTTACACCCATCAATAATAAAACTGCGAAAACACGAAACAACATTCAACAATTTAAATATCTCCTCACAAAAGTTGCCTCAAACAGATTATGTTTAAAAAAGGGATTTATAATCAAATTAAGTTGTGAAAAAACATAATGGGTTTCGGTCGAGACGCGGTTTGTTACCGCAGACCATGCGGGCAAGGGTTAAGGAGCGAAGGATTGACCGGTTACCTCCAGATGTGGTAGCACAGGAGCGGTGCATTGACCCCCACGGCCAGCCACTCCAGCGCACACAGGAACATGAGGCAGAATAAGCTGTGGATGAAATATTCTGGCAGGATCAGCTGTGGAGTCAGAGGACAGCTCCGATTACTGAAGGACACCGCACACACTCGCGACAACACGGATCCGTGGGCAATAACCCTCCATGTAAGAAGTAATATATTTGTACTCATGACACCACTTGACATCACCACGCGGCCTTGAGCGCGTACGTTAAACTGGGAACCGACATTCAGCGTCTCGCTAGCAGAGCCAGGTCGATTGCTCCCGAAAACACAACAACGTTTCCCCTTCTTCACGATGGTCATTAAAAAGAAGTTACTCCGAACCTGATTGGTAATTACTAGTCTGACACTAGTTTTTTTCATTTTTATTAGCGCAAGCACACTTAAATGAGAAAGCTCTCTTTAAGCACTGTACAGCAACTAGCTCCTGTGGCACAACACAGGCACAGAACACGAGACAGGCGTCATTAAGGCCTGCTGAAATATAACGATATGTCTGGGCAGCATAATCAGCAAGAGATGCTGCCTTGGCTTTCAACTGTACTCGCATTTAAGATGATTAACTATTTGGAGTATGTAATGGATTATAAAAGAATCAGGCCCTGGGGAATAAAACATCACTCATTCAAAGTATTCCTTGGGTGCAAAAAGTTAAAGGCTACATCTTCATCAAGGCCAAATTGCACGCTCGGTCCAAGTTTTACGTAACATCGCAGTTGCGAGGCCTCAGGGACGTATTGCTAGTCATGGCGCTGCTCACATCGGATCGGCCTCAAGCGGCCGGTGGCTCTGAGCCGCCGCTCGCTTGCGCCGGTTCCCCGGCATGCTGATCGCCATCATCACGAGCTCCACGAGCTGGAGCAAGCCATGGAATCGAACTTGAGTCAGGCCTCAGAATTAGAGGCCGACCCAGAGCCGCATCGTGAGTCGAGACACCCAGGAGC
The DNA here is from genome assembly GCA_036362915.1 of Geotria australis. Classification (NCBI taxonomy): domain Eukaryota; kingdom Metazoa; phylum Chordata; class Hyperoartia; order Petromyzontiformes; family Geotriidae; genus Geotria; species Geotria australis. The sequence goes on along the minus strand of JAZEWU010000019.1, from coordinate 8,650,659 downwards.
TCCCGGAGACCTCCATCTCGGTGACACGGTTTTGAGTGAATTTGTTTCGTGCTGCCGAAGATCGCGCAAGCTTTTCGGAGAAGAGAAATGTAATTCTGTAGGGAACACGTTGCCGAGATTTCAACCAAGACAGTTCAATCAGTCGTCCAACTGCAGTGTTTGCACAGTGGCGGACGAGACCTCTATGAGCATCCTGTAGATTCACACGTACGGATTTAAAAAGAAAATCAACATAGTTTTAGAACATTTCAAACATTTAATGGTAGGTCTTGCACTTATCAATGCAGAGTAGCAATTTTCTTGCATTTTACCCCGAGCAGCACATTTACATAATGTACACTCTCGGGCATATAATTAATAAGCAGAGCGGCGATGAAACTAAGGCCTGATACGAGCTGCGCCGTTGACACGCTGTTATCATCTCGATGATAAACATCTCAATGCAAATTTCTCCACTGACATCGGGCGGAGTGGTGGCGCAACGGTTAGCAAACTGCCCCATGAACCCAGTTACCGGAGTTCGATTCCCAGGAAGGCCAACATTAGCGGTGACTTCTGATCCGACTGAACATACCCCCCTTCACCAATTCACCATCGCTTGCAAACCAAACCCCCCTGGGCTGTTAAGTTCTACGCTGGTTAAGCAAATGAAACCAGTAACCAGCGTGGCGAGGCGTGCTCAAGCAACCTCCGTGCTCAACACAGCCCGAGGCCATCACCCAGAGGTGAGTCGACAATTGGCTGTGAATTAGCATTACCACTACAGTACGACATGTGGAGAAAGCAAAGTGACATGCGTGAGAAGATTTCATTCTGAATCGTTGTCCTAACAAGTTCTCATTTCCCCGATAGATCCCTGTGATGGACTGGCGTCCCATCCTGGGTACAGCCCTGCCTTGTGCCTGCCGGGATAGGCTCCGGCTCACCGCAACCCTGTACAGGATTCAGCAGTTTCTGACAATGGATGGATGGATTACATAACGATTCTTTTCTTAACGCTGTATTTAAAACTACAAAGCACTGACAACTTACACAAAAAAACATTCTGCAGGCACACTGACCTCAGTCACATTGCGATTGAACACTCGGAATTCAAGCGTCTCCCTGTTGCTTGAAGACCCAAAAAACTCAAGGAAGAAGAGCTTGCGTTGCTTAAGCAATCAGGCAATGTCTCGGGTTGTCTCGTGATAACCAGTAAGCCAGTCAACGTCGTGTGACTCGGTTACCACTCCCATTGAACATCGTCACAAATTCACCAATCGGCTCTCGCTTACGTACGATCCGTACGGCAGCCCATGTCACCGCGCGATTCCTTTGTCATCGTTCTCCAGTAAAAACGTAAAAGTGCGATCCTGCGATTTCTTGCTCACACCGAGCGACCTCTAATGGGTATTTTGCCTCCTCTGTCACGTTGATCACATGCTATGAAAGAGGTAAGTGTACCTACAATAAACCCCACCATTCATACTGCCGGGTGACAAGTATACATTTTTGAAATACTTGCACCATTATTTCAGCTGCCACTCCAGGAGATGGAATCGAACCGGCGCACACTAAGTTGCAAGTCCTTTCATTTCTCGGTTTACAAGCATTTATTTTATGGTTTCCTACTCCGTACATGTCTATATACGTGCAGCAAACCAGACACTGGTCTATGACCGTGTTGTCAATGCAATCTACGGATATACAAAAGCAAAGCCCCAACATGAAGCACTAACTGCTAAGTGTCCATTCGGCACCGCGACCATACAACAGCCGACAAAATAACGGCGCGGGTGAGCGAGCCACCTGCCCAGGTGCCGAGTTATCGTCAACTGCTGCCAAATAAATAGAGTGTCGTGCAGGGAGGACCATTCTCGCTACCCCCGGAGAGGCAATAAACAGGCTTTTTGGCGGAGACGGATCGACACATCATAACCATAACGCGACTCCGTGTCGTCGGACATGAAACGGACAAAGTGGGCAGGTGCCGCGCGAGTGCCACCCCGACAAAGCGACGTGCTGGTTGGGCCGCGTGGTCGGGGGGGCCCACGTTTGAACCGACAAATGCAAGCGTGAGCGCTGGTGACCTCGCTCGGCGCGGCCGCTCCCACGTTCCGCGAAGAGCCGTGACCGCCGCCGCCACACGGCCTGACGGGCATGGGATTATACGCATCTCATTATTATTACTAGCAGAGTACCCGTCCTACAGGCGATCTTGTTCCAGGCGTGTCACACGTTTTCTGGCGTCCCTTGTCGGTGATTTTTTGTCTGCCGACATGACCGCTTTGACCTGGATTTCTTCCTGAGGTCCTTTTTTTAGAAATGTTGCTGCTCTCTGAAATTGCAGAATAGTAATCCCTAAGTGTGACGTAGCGCTGATCAAATTTGCACTTCTGAAGGTTTCTAACTCAGCTCCCTCAGTGCAGACATACATAGATAAAAAAAAACAACCAGCACTGGCCAGAGTGGCGAAGTGTGGTTAACTTCTTCAATGACCCACACAACACAAGGAAGCCTTGATTCAAAACTGGACGGACATATGGTTGCAAATCAGATGATATGTACACTCACTCAACATGATGTTGTGTTTCAATGTTGGCTCCAAATGTCCACTCGACCCAAATGAGACCATTTTTGTAATAACACGCATCAATTAATACACAAAGAAGCGTGGGGAGACGCATGCATACTATTACATTGAGACAGAAAGAGGAACACGTGGATGAGCGAACACACACATGTTAAAGGTCAACGATATTAACTCGTAGGGTTTCATGACCAATGTTATTCACAGTGAGGCTCTGTTTATGAGTGCATTTTTTTAAAACAGAATTCACTCTAATAAGAGTGTTATGACTGGCTGTTCACTTCAGACGGCGTCTGTTCCACAAAGGGATTCGGACACGCATTGCCGCGGGCAGCGCTCGCGGACACAGCGCCAGGTTGCACCGAGAGGCCGGCGACACTGAAGGCGCGATCCGATCCGTGTTCAATATGCGCGGCGCAAGAAATGCCGCACGGTTCGCCATTATTATGTTTAGCGTGGCCGTGTTTAATTGGCCGAGGACGGAGGATGAATATTCATCCTACATGTTTTAAAACCTCTGAACACGTACATGTGTTTAATTTGTGAAAACAATGTCATGCAAATGTTTTCCCGGGCGTTATTTAATTAACAAGCAACGGAAAACATCAAACGCAAACTAACCGAACACAATTATGCATTCGTACAATCCTCATTTCCAAGTCGGCTGGATTCTTTTTTTAGTTCTGTGGAGCTATGTGGCCGCTGCGATAAGATTACAGGAGTGAAAAACTGCAGTACGATACTTCCTGCCAAATCTGTCAGGATCCGAAATTAAAAATATACGTTCAAGTCACATCGCCAATCTTGGGTCTGCGAGGTGTGGACAAGCAGCGCGAACAAAGCTGTCACGCGATGCAAACGCTCGCGTCGCGGCCCCGTGCTCCACGTTAAAGCACAGCATCGATTCATCGGCCAAGCGCGCGGCCTCCACCACCGCTAATTCAGTGGGTTTAAAAAAAGATAGGGGTGTAGTATTCCACACGATTAATAAAATGGCATTAAAATTGCATTCAACCATTTGTCATTCGTTAATTGAGATCAGTGAACGGAACGCGATTAGTGGCTGGCGAAGAGAGGCTGGCACCAAATGTCAGGGCTTTTTGTGCGAGCGGCGGTAATTACCGGCGAACAGATTCTCTATGCGTCGCTACGTGTGGAATCCAATTAACAGTTTCTCTGGGCTTGGGTCGTTGGTCCTTATCGACACAATTAGAACTTCTAAATTAACTTGTGTTCTAAAGGCAGAGCACATTAAAAACATTAGCTTTTTTCCCTCAAAGTTTCGATGTGAAATTCAAACCTTTGCGATGTAATTGAAGCACCGGTGAAACGTGTATGTATTTTTTCATACGTGGTGTTCGATGTGCCAAGTTAATGAAAAATGTAATCTCCACAGCACAATTAATAACTCGTTTTGTTAAACATTGATTTCAGGAGCTCGCTAATGTTAAAACAGCAACTGTTGCCTTGCAGGGGTAAGCAGACATTAGTAGTAGCATCGCCTCCCAAGCACACGGCAACTTTGCTCATGCTGCTTTACAAAATCATTTCCATTAAATGCCTTCAGTAATTACCGTTTCATTTTACACTATCGCGACGTTCCAGCGCACTCTTCGGGCCTCCCATCCCTCAACGGCTATTTCGCACGATTCACATTACCAAACGCCACTGTTTCCGAGCGGCTACATTTCAGCGGAATTATCTCAGGAGGAAATATATTACATTCACATCAGTGAAAATAATTGTGCCGCTAATTGCACGCGGTGGTGTTATCGAATGTTGTACGGGACGGCCTCTGGAAAAAAAGTGTATTCCTAGTCACATCGCAACTTGAACTCTCGCGACCCATCCTAACAGAGTCGGCGGGATAATTCGTCCGACGCCTTTGTTCGAGACTGCCGAATTCTGGGTGAGTAACTAATAATTGTAATCGCAGTGACGTCTCACTCCTTATTCTTACCCTGTTTAAATAATGCACTGTAATTAGCTCGATTAAAAAGGAATTCGATCAGGTAGAGCGGGGGACGTTCCCGACATCTCCAAACAACGAGCGACGACGAGGGTACGGGACGGTCTACTCGCCAAGTACATCAACGACTCCGCTAGATACCATCTGGATACCCGTGCTAAATGTTCCTTTGATGCTCCATTACAGTTTGACGGCACCGCATCTGGCAGAAAACTGTTGCGTACAACTCAACATAAAAACTGTTGCCTACAACTCACTACAAAAGCAGCTGCAGAAGCTGCGGGAAGGGAGTGCTACAAGGGAATAATGTTCCTGCAATGTATTTGGGGCCCCGGGACAGACACCGGGGTGGGCCCCCTAACCCTTGCCCCCCCCTCCCCGAGACGGGCCCTCCGAGATGGGCCCCACGAGACGGGTCCCGGGCCTGTGGGATAGGGCCCAAGACGGGCCCGCCAAGAGACACGTCTTCCACGCGCCACACAGAGTGCTCTCGGCAAACACAGAGTACCAGGCGGGTGAGGGGTTAAGCCAACCTGTCTCAGCATGCGGCAGATCCGCTCGATTTTCCTCATCCGCTCTTGCTGCAAGCGGGCGACAGCATCAGGCAGGCGCGCACACACACACACGCGCTGTTTCAATAAGTATAATTATGAACACGTTCACAATATCTGTTCATTTACACACTCGATTTAGACTTCACACGTAGCGCACATTAGCGTTTGGCTCAGAAACACGCGCGCTCCGTTCCCATCAAATAGTTTTCGTGCAGAAATGCTTATCGACAGCAGAACGTGATTAAAATTGCTCCTGCGTGGAATTCAAAAGGCAGATCTTCTGAAGTCCCCCCATCAATACTCGGCCACTTCTGATGAAGGCTACCCGTGCTCCGACTGCCGGTTAACTAGAACGTTCGTGTTATGTCGGAGACTGAATTATTAATAATGATTGCACGTTCCCTCCCGCCGTCGCGCACCCGCGTACCCTGTGTCGGCGTGACGCGCGCCGGCTCGTGGCGCCGTCTCCTCAAGCAGCTGCGGCTCCGAGCGCTTGGCGCCGAGCACTCGGTGCGTGCGGATGTTATACAATATGCCAAAAGCCGTGCACTCTTCTTCTCGCAAGCGGAAATAAATACTCGTGCGATCGTGCTTTGTTTCCGACGGCAGGCGCCGCGCGCCGGCGATCTGACGAATCCGGACGCATTCCCGCGGGACGCCGCGCGGATACGAAGCGGCCGAGAACACGGCGGGCGGCTCGGCTCGTGCCGCGTCGTCGGCGAGGCCGGCGCTCCGCGGAGCCGTCCTTCCGCAGGCCCGGCGCCCACCTCCCACGTTCTTATCGTCGTGCCGCACACGCGTGGGCCTCGCCACCGGTTGCCGCGCGTGATAAAGTTGCGCGAGCGCTCGTCCCGACTCGAGTTTAAACGTGGATTTTAATTGGGCCGAGGAAACCTCGAATCCAAGTCACACGATATGTCTTGAGAATATTAAACGAGGGTCGTGCCGCCTGCACATTCGAACGAGGTCATGCCCCGGGGTTGGTTTCTTTCACGCGGCCCTCCGGACAGCGGAGCCACGAGCCGGCTCAGGGACGGCACGGTCCGCCTCGCGCCACTCCCCCCGAGACCCCTGGCTGCCCGCTACCCGCTGCGCACTGCACGCTTACCTTGTTCAACACGTTGCTGTGCTCGAGGGGGCTCGTGCATTCGCGCTGGAGTTCATCGAAAGCGGCGATCTGGTGGGGGGTGGGGGGTAGAGGACGTCAGTGTTCGTGCGTCGGGGGAACCGTGGGAACCCGCCTCAAGACGGCCACGTTCTGTTCTCGGTTTACGTCGGCGCTTGCGCTCAACGCAGCGCCGGCTTTATGCAAATTCATGCAGCATGTCTGATGCAAACCCAGGCAGTGCACGGCTACGTAGCAGCACATGCAGTACACGGAGGTCTTCGAACCAATACGGTGCACTTTGTATATGCGTGCAAGACAACGTGCACATCCTGTACTCCCTCCACACACGCGATGCAGTACACACAGCCGCGTGCAGCACACAGCGACAGGCAAACACATCCAGTTCGCAGATGTACACACACACCCATGCAGTACCAAACCCGTGCAGTGCGCAGGTACACACAAACCCGTGCAGTGCGCAGCACACACGCTCACAGAGCTAGGCTGTATGCACGCACACGCACTACACTAGAGACGCAAGCAGTAGTGCTGCTTTCACGAACCTGTTTCTGCAAACCCACGGCTCGCATCGTTGAGTATTAAATGCGCAGACGGTAGTCGACCTGATACCCCCCTTCCCCGACACAAACAATGCAATGACACCGCACGCGTCTGGCGTGGGCGAGCCAAACCCTGGCTTTTCACAGACACGGCCAGCGGCCAATGAGTATAATGATAGGCCGCCACTTCAGGTGATCATTACTCATAATAGCCGGCTGGCTGACGCTGCAATTAATCACAACGCCTGACTGCCAGATCCCCAGCCGTGTGCTGCCGCCGCTGCCACCTTTAACCCGTCGCCGCTCCGTGGCATACGCTCGCGGTTACGTAAGGGAAGTGATCGGAAACACGCCGGGAACGAGGATTCCCCCGAAAGGTGCCGAGCGAGCCACCCCCCCCCCCGCCCCGGCCGTGTCATCGTCGCTCCGGCAGAGATTCACTCACGGTGTTGTCATCAGCATCATCATCATCATCGTCGGCCGTGATCTATCCGCTGCTAAATTAAGGCATCGTCAAACCCTTGCTGTTTGTCAGGGTGTCGCGATGGGTCGACACGCGTGGCGCCCGCACGCCAGCTGACGGCGTCGCTCCACCGCTCGACTCGAACTCGGCTCCTGGCTTCTCTCGAGAGAGAGACTGCCCAAGCACAGGGACCTTCCAGTCAACGAGATGCCCAAGATGTGCATGTTCTCAAATTCGCACCACGTGAGGTATTGTCGTACGTGTGGACCCACGAAAGCCAAAGACTTTTTCAGGAGGGGCCTGCCCAGTATTCTCTGTAATGGGAGATGTTGGTGCTGTGTGCTATCCCAATTGAATAACTTGCAGGCAATATTTTAGCATTGGGACGTTTGGGAAATACCAATTACATTGTGTGTTTTTTTGTCACTTATAGGATAAACGCGAGAACCCAGAGGAAACCCATTGAGAACATGGGGAGAACATATAAACACCACACAGTAACGTATGTTGTCATGGCTCGATGTATGGGAATTGCTCTTAGAGACTCTTTTGGGATAGCAGTGTCAAGCGTCCCTCTCTCCTTGGCGACACACAGTCGGCCGCGAATGCACCTCCCTGCCGCCCGCGTGGACAGGAGGCGTGGACACTGGCCGAGGAGCAGGAAGGCGGCGCGGACAGGTGCCGCGAGATATACACCTGTGGCTCTACTCGACGGTGGGATCTCACATCTAGAGCGATGTTATCAAGCATAACCCTGATCATCAGTCGCAGCTGAACCTACGCTTAACCAGCCCCCCCTCCCATCTACTATCCGGCACTGACCAGAATGGTGAAGTATGGTTAAACCACCTCCGTGAGCGAGACTGCGTGTCCAGGCGGCCTTCGTCAAGCAGGTGAGTGACAAGGAGCTGTACATTACTGACAATCTTAAAACCGCTGTAATAGTGATGCCAGCACGCTCGATGAGCGGTGTTACAGCGGTGCGCCCACCGTCGTCGCTATAGAGCTGCTGCCGTTTGGATCTTTGATTTGCATAACGCGATGTGAACAAACTCCACTATTAATAGACGCGGCCACACATGATTCATTATTTCGCTCCATTTCCCAGAAAACAAAAACTCTCAAGAGAAGCGCCGGAGCGAGTTCCCACGTTTAAACATCTTCACCCATCCATTGTCATAAACCGCTTAATCCTGTACAGGGTCGCGGTGAGCCAGACCCTATCTCGGCAGACACAGGGAGCAAGGCAGGGCTATACCCAAGATAGGACGACAATCCATCACAGGGCACCGGGGCAATTTAGTCCGCAGGCCAAGTAACCTATGCAACAGCATGTCTTTGGACTGTGGGAGAAAACCGGAGTGCCCGGCGAAAACCCACGCGGAGAACATGTAAACTCCACTCATAAAGGCACCCGAGCTGGGATTCGAACCCGGGTCGTTCTTGCTGTGAGGTGGCAGCGCTACCCACCGCGCCACCGTTGCCGAGCCGCCGTCAAATATTCCGATAGGGATAAATTACATCGCGCATTCAGGTGTGGCGAACGATCACAGTCCTTTCTCAATCAACTGCTGGATGAAGCCTCCTGTTCACGCCGTGTGTGGCGCGGACGTTGTTTGACCATACTTCACCCCGCTGGTCCGCGGTGCGGGGCGGTGAGGCGGCGGGGACCCGGCGCGAACGCCGCTTGCCACCGGTGGCAAGGAAGAAGCGTTCACGTCGCGATCCCTGTCAAGTAATACTTGGTATTACCTGCAAATTCTACCAAACACTTCGAAGCCGAGGAGCTGAAAGACAACGATGTCCAGAAGCTCAACAGATGCCAGAAGCCCCTCAGTCTGGAGCAAGAAGAGAGGCCAATGCCCGCCTTTCAGGCCAGCACTGACTTTTATATCTCTAAATGTGGAAGGGCTGTGCAACTAAAGAAGAACTTGCTGCAATGGGAGACTGTCGTATAACCAAAACGCTTCGAAGAATCGAATCAAATTCGCCACCGGTGGCGGCCGTGGCCAAGAATAAAGTAAAGGATAGTTGAATATTAACAAATATGTCAATTATTTAGCCCGACCAGCCTCAAGTGTTTGAACTCTTGTTTGACGCGCGTCGTGCGGTGGCGAGATGTTTGCTCGTCAGTAATCGCTACGACGGCTGCACGGTCCACGCGTGGCTTTCCTCGGAGAACCCGGAGCGACCGGCTGTAAAAGCACCGCGGATTCATCACCACGCACACCACAATGACCCTCGTACAGACCTTACAGACTGTTGGGGTAAGCTCCTGTGAACGACAACACGGCACACGACAGGGGTGGGAGACCAGCTCCACGCACGGCCGTCTTTGTCTCCCCAGTCCTGACGTTTAAACATTGCACCAGCAACTCATTTAAGGGTCAGTCGACCTATGTGCCACCTTGGACCGGTTTAGATTTTCGCCACTAATCTTGGTCGTGAGCAGGAATCGAACTGTATTCATAGCACAGCGCGCCAACCACTGCGCAGCGCGCCAACCGCTGCGCCACCGCTCCCCACACAAACACATACGCGCATTGCATCACTTGAGAAATCGCGATAGTCAGCCTGGCGCTCTCGTAATGCCCGATAGTGTCGAGAGGCGTCTGAGCAACGCCGCGGCCGCGAGTCTCTTCACGAGGTAGGAACACGGGAGAGACTCGACTCACAACGCATCCTGGCCGGGTCACGCTCACAGCTCCGCACAGACGGATTCCATAATCACTCCCTCGCAATACAAGTACTGTATGCCCAGGTAAGTCTCCCAGGCAGGTGGGAGAGCCAGAGCCACCTGAACGGAGCCTCCGCGCTGCTGCCGATACGGGGTGTCGCGGGGCTGACGGAACGGAGTGGGTGGCGGGCGGGCGGGCGGCCGAGCGCGCGAACTCACGTGCCAGATGGCGAAAAAGATGAGCGTGGAGCACAGGAGCAGCGCCAGCATGTAGCAGAAGGCGGAGAAGCTGAACGCCATGGTTGCGGGAGCGAGGCGCCGCCGCCGCCACCGCCACCGTGTTGCTTCCTCGCCGAGCTCGGCTCGCACAGCGATCTTATTCGCGAGCAGTGCCCCGCACCGCTTCGATCCCTTATTGTCTCCTATTATTATTATTAATATAACTACTTTTCACCTCTTCATTTTTCCGACCGACGGATATTGCCTTTGGTTGGGGTGTGGGGGAGGGGGGGGTTTGGAAGACTTTATTATTAATATTATCGTATGTTCTTATTTAGGAGGCACCCTCCGTCGATGAATAAATAATGTGAAACCAATCGTGCGAGCCCTAATCCTGATTATACATTATCATATAATTCAATGACGGGAGCGCGCTCCGCGCCAAGTGTCCGCGACGCGCGCGGGGGGAACAATAGGCGCCGCGCGCGACGCCGCCAGCCGCGCCTATTGTTACACGGGGGTGAAGAGGGGGCGGGCAGAGGGGGGAGGGAGCGGGGGGGCAGAGGGGGAAAGTGGGGTTTCGGCTGGGGGTCCGATTGGGCCGTGGGGGGCAATGGTGGAGCTGGACGGATCTCATAAGCCCCCTCTCACCACTGCTCACCGTTATATCATAAACCGACTTGGCAAAAAAATATATCCGTGACGCTCACCCACGCGTGGCATATCCGCTACCCGCTCGCTCGCCGCCTCTTGCCGTCTCACCACGCAAGCGCTCCGGCCCGACTCTCAGTAGCAGCGTGTGTACCTGCTCCCCGCGGCCACCGCCCACACATCATCGATACCCCACCCACTAATTACCATTCGCTACAAAGATAAAGATCCCCCGTATATCCTTACAGACTGTAGGGTCAAGTGCCGTTAGCGAGTCGCACCTATGAAGTTCAAGCGGTGCGCGCTGCCTTCATCTCGGAAAAGTTTAACATCGACGAAACGAGGCGAATCATAAAAACTAAGCTGGGATAAGATAAAAACCGCTCTGCCCTTTTCAATTCCGTATCAGAAACATCTTTTCACGGTCCTCGTAACATTTCCACACGA
>JAZEWU010000019.1:8612974-8639319 GCA_036362915.1 Geotria australis | reverse complement strand
GCTTCGGCTGGGCGGGGAATTTGTGCGCGTTAAAAATGGAATTATTATTAAAATTATTAGTCTGACCACACGAGTTGCGCAGCGATGCAGTGGGTAGCGCATTCCACTGTGAACCTAATATCCTGAGTTTGTTTTGCGACCATGGCGAACTTCTGACAACAACAACCGCCGTTCGCCAATAATCTGTCTGATTTCACCATGCCACTGGTGCCAAGCTAACGCTAACCTTGAGGTCATGTCAAGTGTCGAAGATTCGCGGGCAGTAGGTCACTGGACAGACGCAGCACCTGACCCCCATGGCCTCGACAACCAAGAAGGGGCAGCGCGACGGGAGCCACTGCCTCCCGTCGCGCTCTCAGCCCTACCTGCCTCCGCTCTCACCTCCGAGTGGGCGCCTCGTGACCACAGCCCCCGCTCAGGGTAACGCATTAAACGCGCTCTGCTGCTCACGAGATCATATTTGTTTTGCTAACAGTGCTCATCACTCAAGACGTATAAACCAATATTCCCTACCCCAGCCCCTACCCACCCACCCCACTAGGCCTGGCTGGTGGCTGTAAATATAGAGACAGCCCGCCACACACTCCGCTCTCGGAAACGTTGTGCCCTCTCGTCTGTGGACATTCGCGCTCTGTCAACAGTGACATCGTGTATCAGTGTATCTTATTTCACCCAAACAATGTTTTCCTGCCACCCCTCGGCATTGTAGCAGTGGTCATAACGAACTGTGCTGGATGCTAACAAGCCCAAACTTGGTCTTATTAGTATCATGTGTACCACACGTATCAAACTGTACATCAAAGAGGAAAGTGATTCGCTCCACGTCCAACATATTTAATTTAGACAATTATCTCTTGAGGCTCCAGTCATTTACGCGATTGCTCTTGTAAAATGTCTCAGAATGGCGCCGCGTGAACCCATTAGTTATGACGAGTGCCCCACGTGTGCTGTGTTGGTGGCTGAGGAGGAGGCGCAGCGGTGGGGAATGTGCTCCGCGTGTGAGCAGACGTGCACAACATTGAACCCTCGCCGGGCCCGCTCCCCGTCATAGCACGGCGCCGTGGCTGCGTGAGGCATCAGAGGCGCGGGTGGAGTGGTGGCACAGTGGGTGGCACGCCACGCTGTTAATCGAACCCAGGATTTTTTTGCTGTGAGGCATGAGTGTTACCATTGCACCACCCTGCCGCTCAGTGTGGCTCTCCCGGGTCGTAAGGAATTATTATCGTGAAATAATCTTCATCTAATCCAAACACTCACACACACACACGTGTGGTTTTGTTATTCTCACAGCAAGACGCAGCAGCAGGTGTGTGCGCTGCGTCTGCCCAGCTGGTCGGTCTGCTTCCAGACACACAGGGCAGCGGGGAGAGCACATTTTAAAGGTATTAAAATACTTCGTTATTGGCTGAGAGCTTGGTATTGAGAGTTTGGCATTGAGAGTGTGGGCTTGTCCAGCGGTGCCTTTGTGCCGAAATGTGACAAACAGCGCCGCATTACAACCTCCGATTGGCAGCTTGCGACGAGAGAACATTGGCACTGCGCTTTGCAGAATGGCAATCAATTAACCATCGATTGTCACTCATTGCCAATGAGGTGAAAAGTCGGGCACTAAAAATATTCCTTACCTTGAGAACGTCTCGGAGATTATTTTTTTCCCTTTGCAGAATCAGAAAAAATATAATTTCTTGGCAAGATGGTGCCACGCTGTGATTTGTATTAGACACCGCAGTGGCGCGTGAGCCTCGCGCGAACACTGCGCCTCAAGTGCCGCTTGCTTGCAGCAGCGTCTACCCACCACGACATTGCTGCCCATCGCCGGTCAACATTGCTTCTGCATGTGTTTGTGGCTCCTCATGTTTGCCAGTGTTGAAACACGAAATCGCAGAGCATGCACCAGAGCAGAAATTGGTACCACCTAATTCAGAGAGCAACTCTTAATGCGCCACATGAATGGATTCAAGAATCCGTCGCTGTACTGCATGTCCCGGCCACCTAGGGGTCCAAGCTCCGCAACATCTGGTTTTGGTTGATAAATTAGATTTGTATTTATAGATCAGACCTGACATTTGAACCCGGTTCAACCAGATTAGCTGGTGAGATACAGGAAATTTGTTCACGTGCGGGGGTATTTGCTCAGCAACATCCGATACTGCTGATTACGTGTTCATTTTCAAAAATAAAGACTTTACTATGAATCACAGGTATTAAACAGATGCACGTGCAACTGTTATCGCAATTAGCATACAATGGAATGCTGCCAATGTATCTGTGGAATATGGCATTGTGTTGGTGTGTTTGTGTGGGAGTTCCTGATAGTGCACATGTGGCACAGTGGTTCATGATCTGCACCACAATCCCAGCTACCCAAGTTCGACTCCCGCCCATGTTATATCTGAACGTGTGGTGGGCCCCTAGTAGGTCAACACAAGATAACTTTATAACGTGGTGCACAACAGATGGGTTGCCACCTGCCCAGGTCAAACAGGTGGCAACCCTCATTTTGAAGAGATTTAACGCAGATAGTCCGGAATTGGCGTCTGCGTTACGGTGGCAAGAATTGGTTTGTACTGAGATTTGGTGGCACTTGTGTTGAACTTTAGCCCAATAGACAATACTGAGTGAGAAATACGGTTGTATTTGCTCTTCAGAACAGGTGGCAAACCTCACTAGACGCCTCATACAAGTGCTGACACCAACCAATATAAAACGTAAACACTGGGGAGACAAAGGCTAGTGGTGTGGCCCTGTGCCAGCCTGAATCGGTGCTCGCTGGCACCGGATTAATGGAGGATTTGACCTTTGTCTTTGCTGGCCACGCTGGGCGAATGTACGATACGGAAAGATAGTCATAAATCACTACCCGGTTCATTGTGTGCACAATATTGCCAAGCTTGTCACTTTGGTCACGTGGCATTTGGTCGAACACATTCGATGTCAGTTTAGCTGTAGAAATAATGTAACTGTAATTAGGATTATATGAAGCGACATTGTCAGAGTAATTTTGGCCAGAAAAATAATTTTGGTTGATAAATGTGATCTGTATTTGTAGATGAGAAATTACATTTGAATATAGTGGTGCTCCGGCATTGTTGACGTTATCAGAGGCAATCGGACAATTTGTTGCGCATTCAAATCATGCTTAGAGAAGTAAATGAATTCGCGTGACGAGCAGAAATATGACGGCACGTTATGAATCACAAGTACCGAACCGTGCGGTTTTCCCAAGGTCAATTAGGTAAGGGCGTGCATGCAAATGTGTACCTGCACTTTCATCCACCCGTGGTGTACACGTGCAGACAACAACACATGCATCTCAGGCACAAGAGAGAGGTTTTCTTGCAGCCAAGTACATAATAGTCTCAGTTGATGTTGGCTGTGAGGTCTGGTGATGCGGCCTGGATGACATTTGCTTCTTGTTTTTGTGCAGTAAACACGCCAAAGCACAACAGTGAAGAAGTACCTGTTAAGAGGCACATTCTGGGTACTGCTCACAGATCTCACCGCGAGTTGTTGGAATCCACACGCTTCCGTTTTGTCATCTGTTGAACCTTCCTCTCTGTGCTAACCGATGGAGTCTATAGGTCACGCACAGAGGCTGGACGTACATGCACACATTGAACTGCTGCGCTCGGCCCCATTGCTCAAACATCACTTGCTTAAGCTTCTTCTTCTTTGCGATTCTTCGAAGCAGCACGATGGTCAGCCTCTAGACATCGTTGTCTTTCAGCTTGGCCAAACAGTGTCAATACGATTGCCTCTATATAGAGTAGACCAAATATCGTGCAAGCGTTCCACTGCGGCGGAAGCCTTTCCGCCAGCAGTGTGTTGAGCGAGCGATCGCGGAGCGGCGTAATTACCTGTTACCCAGTGTGGCAGCTCGAGATGCCACCGCCCAGGCAGGTGGCACGGGCTGTACGACGCCTCTGCGGGTGTCTGCTGTCGGCTCCTGAACCTGGCAAGCTCTGCTCATTAACCCGTTTCTGGATAGAGCACTTGAATCAATCTAAACGCACACCGTACTGATTATTCACGGCAGACACAAGGTGCCAACGTCAAAGGGAGGCAGTTCTCGTCTCCTGTGTCCTGCCCTGAGCCACCGCTGGATGCTCCCCGCGCCTATGACAGGGGCGAGTCTACCTTAGGGACGAGCGCTGCAGAATTCCCCACAATATGTCATTCACTTTGTCGGCTGCAGAATGGTGATGGGCTGAGTTAACCCCCAAGCAGGATTTGATCGCCCAACCTTCCGACTGCGAGTGCGCTCGCTTAACCGCCGAGCCACCTGAACGAATCCAGACATACCACGTGGCACAACGAACCGACTTTACTGACAGCCTGCAAACACCTGCACGGGACACATTTCTATTTCCACAGCAGAGTTGGTCAGACAGCAGTGTTGGTCAGACGAACCCCGCTCTGTGACACAGCAGCTGCCCCCAGTGACTGCCGCAATATTTGTGCAGCGTCCGGGCAGTCAGGGGTTAAGGCGGCGGCGCGATCGCGTCAAGTGGCGGCGACTGCAGGGTCGCTGCGGCTCCCATTAACCCTTTAGCCGCCTGAGCGATCTCACCAAATATACACTGCCCTGAAGCACACGTGGAAATCTCACATTCCCATACCAAGGAATGTCAGGGTCAAAGTGACATCCTGCTCAGATGAGCATTTGAGTGATGTACTGATGTCGGTTTTCACGGCTGCCACGTTGGAACCCTGATGATGCTTCCAACGTGGGAGGCGAAACGTCGCGACGGGGAGCGGGAGATCGCTCAGTGACACGGCTATCCCGAAAGAATAGCTCTTCAAATCAACCATCATTAAAGTAATGCTTCTCACATTTTCATAGGCAGGAGGAAAGTGAGAAATATACACATGTCTTTAGCAGGAGTGAGTCCATTCATAAGGAAACGGCTGATGACTTTATGAGTATAATGATTCCACCCTCCACCTTAATACACTAATCTACTGGATTACGATTCCGTAGGGGTGACAATTGTGGGGATATATGTAGGCGCTACTCGTAGCAGCTGGCGTCACGAACTCATTGTCTATAACACACACAATTCCCAAAACATCTCACACGTAGTTCTTACACGTGTATACTCAGCTTAGGAACCCACATTAAGTTCGTAGATCAAGGCGTCGTAACTCCTCGACTGGAGTTCCCACAAAGAAACAACCGTTTCATCGCCGTCAGAGCGATGACTCGCCAAGTTGACCCCCGACCAGGGGTCGAACCTTCCGTTGGCGAGCCGCACAGTGGTCAGTCAGTCAGATCGCTATCTCATTACAGCACCGTCTGCGCACACGCACGTCAAGTTACGGAAAGTAATGGTTACCGGTATCCAGCAAGCCCAGCTTTCCAGGAGCTGTCACAGCAGATGTGAGACGAGCGGCTGGAGGAGCTGTCACGGAACGAGCGGATCAGCCAGGCTGTAATCGGAGGCCCTCATTATGCGGCGCGCCCACCCCTGCCCTCTGAGTAACACTAGCAGATATTTATTAAGGCAATTATGCACCACGGATACCCGTCATTTCCATGCTCACCTGAACCAAATTACAACGCTACAAATATTATCTCCTTACGCCGAGAGGAACGCTTAACCGTTCGTACATTTGAATCGGCAAGCACGTGTTCCAAAGCGAGCGAGAGGAGCCCGTAGACGACGCTTGAGGCACGGCTCCGGTCTAAGAAGGCCCCTGTGACGGTGGCCGTCAGCGCTCGGAGGGCAGGTACCTGGAGCAGGTACCGGGGGCAGGTACCGGACGCGAGGCACCACCGCCGGCGCCCGGTGGCGGCACGGCGATGACTGCGTTGGCACGGGGGTTACACTCCCCGAGCCGGCACATGGTGGACTCGTGCCAGCAGCGCCCACACAGCCACACGCGAAACTAACTCTCCTGAGACCTACAACGGCTGAATTGCTTTGGGTAATTTGCCATTGTCTGCGCGATTAACGCAATCGAGATACAGCAGCGGGAAGGACGTCCATTGTACATCCCAGTTAAGCCTCTCCGTTTCAACGCTTGTTTTCAGGCTAGTATTGCCACAATGGGATGGGTTTTTAGATTTTAGCTGGAAGAAACCGTTGAGTTACGTAGCTCGTATTAACAGTTGTCCAGCGGAGAAGGGTAAGCAAGTTACAACATCTCAGAGCTGATTTTCCGTGCTCTGTCGTTGTTGACATGTCGTTCTCTCTGCAGCTTTGTGCAGCGCTTTGTGACCCTCGGGTGAAAGGCGCTATATAAATGCTATTATTATTATTAACCTAGGAAGCATGTCTTTAGACTGTGGAGGGAAACCGGAAACCCCACACAGAAAGGCGCCCGAGCTGGAATCGAACTCAGGACCTTATTGCTGTGAGACAGCAGCGCTACTCACCGCGCCGCCCGTAAAAGAGTTTGGCTTTACATGCAAGCTGGAAAAAACAGAGAATATCCTCAGTTTGTGGGGGGTAACGATGACAACTATTTCAACTGCACACCCGACAAGTCCTGGCAGCCGCCCATCCGAGCAATAACCACGCTCGATACATCCTGCTCAAGGCAACGCCTCGCGTGCAGGTATTTCACTAAAGTGTGAAATGTTAAAAGTGAACGTACACCACGTGTGCGTGTGAATGTGCAGCGTGTCACGGGAGTGGTTCCCGTGTTCGTTCTGAGCGATGTAGACCGCGTGGGTGTGTGGCGCACGCAAGGGTCATTCCTGCGTGCTTGCACACCCGTGTAGGGGGTTTGCACACCTGTGTGAGGGGCTTGTACACCTATGTAAGGAGAGCACACAGACGTGGCGCTGCAAAATCCCAGCGCTCTGCGCGATTACTCACCAATAATCTAACTGGCCAACAATCCAAACCTAGTTCCAATCGTTTTTTACATCAACAAATAAGCGCAGGGGCTGATTAAACCTACAGCGGCGATTTTGGCGGCGAGTGCAATGTTGCCTTGCGAATGTGACAGCAACGTTTCAGCAAATCTCTGCAAGGAGGCATGCAGCGCTAAACAATTACGCACACGGGATCTGTCGATGCTGCGTAATTGTCCCTCGAGTTTCTGGCGACGAGCGCCGGCAGGGCCGCCGCGAGTGGCGTGGTCGCGCTCGGTTCATATTTGGCTCGCAGCGAGCGCTCGCGGTGGGAAGGCGAACCGCCAAATGTCATGCGCAGCATCATCTTCCGCGCCGCGCTTCAGTGAGGTCGTCTCTGCGTGATAGCGGACAAACGCCCAAATTATTGATGAGCGCCAGAACCGCGGCACAGAATCCGTTCCGTGTTTTTTGCCAGTTCAGCGTCGCGATCGCCTCCGTGTCCGATTCAAGCGGGCCTCCGGTTCCGAGCGCTTCACGCGCCATGGTGCCTCCGCCACCGCGATTAACCACGCGTACAAGCCGTGTCTGCGGCACGGCGATAGAATCCCAACAACATTTGAAACGAAAACATCCGAGCAATCACTTTTGAATACCCCTCTACGCAACTATCGTACACGACCATCGCACGTAGCGCACACTTGCTCGGCCGCGCGCGCAGAAAAACCTCGCGAGTGTCCCGTCTAACGAGGACGTAGTGGGTAGCGCTGCCGCCTCACAGCAAGAAGGGCCCGGGTTCGAATCTCGGCTCGGGAGTCAAGCAATAGCGATACATTATAAGACATAGAACACAAATACAACAGGAAAATAATAATAATTCTACAACAAGCAAGGATGGAACAGACGTCCCCGAGCAGACGCAGATCGGGAGAGAGAGAGCCAACATCTCGGCACGGCACCACTGACCCGCTCCAACAATCCAAGCCAGAGGAAGGAATAAATGTTCCTATGAAGGCGCAGGTAGGAAGAGAGCCAACATCCTGGCACGACAGCATTGAACCGCATCAGAAGTCCTAGCAGGACGGCTTGAAGGCTTTACGGAACAAGTAAGTCTTGAGACGAGATTTGAAGATGTTCAAGGACTCCGCTGAACGAATTTCCAGTGGAAGAGCATTCCAGAGTCTTGGAGCAACGCGCGAGAAGGCTCTATCACCCATCGAATGGAGGTGCGACCTGGGAACATACAGCATGCGTGTATTGGAGGATCGTAGTTGTCGTGTTGAGGAGGGTGCCTGAATAATGTCACGGATGTATGTCGGAGCTGCGTCAGTGAGAGGCTTTCACGGCTCGATTCATGTTGCTTTCAACGTGGGAGACGAAACGTCGTGAGGTAGATCGCTCGACACGGCTATCCCGAAAGAACAGCTCTGAAAAGCAACCGAGATGACCATTATGTCAGCGGTTAATTTATTGCACCATGCGCACTTTCTTTTGTGTTTTTGTTTTTATGTCCACGGACAGTCCAGTTTCCTCTCACGTGCAAAAAAATACTCAATAAGAGTTAGGAGCCGCGCGTTGTTTGTGACCGTCGATCGCCCTGGCGAGGCGGTGGAAATCTCCGCGGTTGGCGTCATGTTTGAGTGGCTGAGAATCGGGACGCACTGCGTGGCGGGCACACCGCGCGCTCAAATCAAGTTCTCACTATTTGCAGAAATGTAATTATTACAGTGCAAATGAAAGAACAATAATTCTATCTGTATACAAAAAAAAATTGGAAAAACATATCTGGGTGCAAGTCAGTTCAAAATAAACTGTCGTCAGCTTCCTACAAATGGGTACAACCTAGTCTGACCATACTTCACCATGCTGGTCTGTGCAGGTTGGTGAAGGGGATACCCAGTACCGGTTAAAATATTACTCACCACTGCCGTTAGCCACGGCCAGTAATTGAAGTCAGGTTGCGAGGCTCAGAGCGCGGACAACTACAATTGCTCCCCCCGGCTGGATTATAAATGCATCAAATATTTGGACCTTGGGAAAATAATCCGCGAGTGGATTGGAGGCATGTTTCTCAGGCGGTGGGTTTCACCTCAATGTTAAGTGCAAGGGCTTTGAAATAATTAACTCTGGCTCAGCAGAGAAGCTTTTGTTTTGCTGCTGCAGTGAATACATTACAGCTCCAGTGAATGCATTACAGAGCCGTGACTCTTCCACGTCTCCTCACGGTGACCCGCTGCCATCTTATTCACACGTTCCAATTCACAATCGGCCGAAGGCAAACAAAAAGAAAACTATATTTCTGGCTGGAGTGTGCTCAGCGGCCCGGGCATGGTAAAGAAAGCCAGTGAGTACTGTGTGGAGAGATTTCACGTCCACGCGGATTAATGCCGATGCTCCGTACATTTTTACGGGCAGCACATGGTGCGGCTCTCAGCATGGCTTGTAATCTTTCATGAGTTTTTCGTGGCATTTTTAGAAGCTACGCCTAAAAATTTGCATCTCTAATGAGATATTCTGTCGAAACAAATTCACGATAATATCCAAAGTTCTTGTTTAAACTTTGAACGGCCCGGCTAACACCACAGATTTCAATAATTTTCCATTAAGGCTCGCACAGCTGGGGTTACTATGACACACAGCTCCGTTCCACCACCTTAATTATGCATATAAATTGAAGTATTGTCTTTCTGTACATAATCTTTTGACGCGATAAAAAAGTGTAAAAGGTAAATCTTCATCCACGCTGCTACTTTCCTAGAGGGTGTTAAATCAGGGCTCTCGCAATCGCGTGAAGCTCAGCGCTGTATTTCTATCACAGCGCAATGCATTATTTACGCTGCATTTAAAATATGCAGGCTGGCTCCGTTTTCAGCAATTAAAATGAATAGGCAGCAACGACCCCGCATGTGGGTTCTCATGTGCTGATGAGACTGCTCAAGGTATGACCATTTCCTCTGCGATCGGGGAAGATGAATACGCATTACCGGGCTTTCATAATGATGACATTCTACGGGAGAAACATTATTTTGTTTTTGTATACTCCCGCCCCGACAATTGCAATTCACGTGCTGTCGACATTTGGTCATGAAAAGAGTACATTCCGACCATTGGACCTTTTTGCGGTTGTACAAATAATGTAGAAAATACGAGGTTTTACCCTTTCCGGCAATGAGAAAACAGTGTTAAGATCTTGAAACACTAAGTGGACACCTTTTTGCAAAGGCTCCAGTTTGCAGGCAGCCACATATGCTTGAGGTAAAACCATGCAAATTAATGCTATGATAATGCATTGTCCTTCAAACTTATTGGCCCAGCACCAGACGGCTTTCTCTGTAGCCCAGTCTGTGTTTAGCCAGTTTGTGCCAAAAGGCAGAAGTTCTCAGGACAATGCAAACATCACTGCATCTGTAGCTCGGGTCGAGCTGTTAAGACCATTGGACCTTTTTGCCGTTGTACAAATAATGTAGAAAATACGATGTGATGTTTGCATTGTCCTGAGAACGTCTGCCTTTTGGCAGAAACTGGCTAAACACAAACTGGGCTACAGAGAAAGCCGTCTGGTGTTGGGCTAACAAGTTTGAAGGACAATGCCACGTGCATATGTGGCTGCCTGCAAACTGGAGCCTTTGCAAAAAGGTGTCCACTTAGTGTTTCAAAATCTTAACACTGTTTTCTCATTGCCGGAAAGGGTAAAACAACGTATTTTCTACATTATGAGTACATTCCCATTTGCAACTGTGACCTGTGTACCACGTTGTCTTGGAGAACAGCCCCAACTGGTGACATCACAAAACTGCTTTAAAACGGCATATTTATCCACACTCGGGGCACATATTTTCTATGCCCTGAAAAGAGTGTTCATTGCACGCCAATTACACCAAATGTATTTCATTCACCGAGCTGGTATAAGCCAGATTAATTGAAAACCCAATTTTAATGTTGCGACTTATTTTTTCTGCGGTAATTGGTAACTGGGTTGAGGCATCAACACTCGATAATCTGGTTTAATCACAGGCAGCCGACATCCTCAGCGGTGTCGGCTCACTGCTCTGACCCCTGAACCATTCATCCATCCTTTTTATTAACCGCTTGTATTGGTGAGGGTCGCGGTGGTAGCAGTCCAAGGAGAGTGGACTAGACATCCCTTTCCTCAGCAACAGATTCCAGCTCTTCCTGGGGGATTCCCAGGCGTTCCCAGGCCAGCCGAAGGATATAATCTCTCCAGCATGTCCTGGGTCGGCCTCTAGGTCTCCGCCCAGTGGGCCGTGCCTGGTAGACTTCCCGGGGAAGCCTTCCAGGGGGCATCCTTACCAGGTGCCCGAACCACCTCAACTGGCTCCTCTCAACCCCTGAACCACCTCATGTTATTTTTCTTGATGGTTTGATTTCATTTACTGTCACTGCAGGGCTGTAGATCGTGTTTACGGACGATAATAATAATAATAGCATTTTATATAGCGCCTTTCACGCGAGGGTCACAACGCGCTGCACAAGGGCCGCAAAGAGAACGGCATGTCAACAACGAAAGAAAAAACAACCAATAAAAACCAAAGCAACAAAAAATAAATTATTAAGGCTGCTTCGAATATACTGAATGGTAGTGAAACTGGCACTCTTAAGAGCGGCAAAAATCTGCCAGCGTCCCCTAAGATGGTCGTCACTTCCTTCAAAAAAAACACGGCGGGAGACGGCGATGTTTATGGTGATAGAGGAACAAAAAAACGGTATATATTTAGGGACAAATTATCTTCTTGAAATGTTGAAAATCTATGAAGCAGTTTTGTGTAAAGTCCTTCGATGGCAGAATTCGGAACGCGCTCTCAATAAATCTGTTAGGAAATTACGAGCGTCGATTTATGGACATGAAGGGCGCCTGTTTACCCCGTGGGAGATCATCCAACAGGCAGCATTTAATCGGATTCTGCTCTTTCAGCTCAAAACTTTCCCCTGTTGCATGGGTAGTCAACGCTAACAACGTGTAAATATATGGGCTCTGACATTCCTGTTGTCCATACAGTTTGTCTTAATACTGTCCTATAAAAAGTATAATGTTAAATAAGAAAATAATTAAAAAATTCAAATTGGCTCTTTGAAATCAGCGTAGTAGTGATTTGTATAATGAGGTTTGTATTATACGTAGTAGTGATTTGTATAATGTGGTACTTGACAGTGACATGACATTTTCTGTAGCCATATCTATCGCCAGCAGTAAGGTTACGCTGCAATATCCTCAATTATAAATCCTCTCCGCGCTTTGAGGCTTTTTCATAACCATGACTCTAAGCCAGGAGTGGGCTTGACACTTTGATGGGCCAGGGACCACATCTTAGTGGTTCACGAAGTGTGATAATTTTTCAGGCTTCTAATTGTTTAATCAGGACCCTCTTTTGCCAATGGCTAGTGCCAGATTAAACTGGGAGGCTTCTCGTTGCCGATCGTTGAGACGAGCGCCGCCGCCTACCAAACCCAGCGAGGCAATCGCACATCTTCTCCGAGGCCACATTGCAAAGCGTGAAACGCTGTCGTTCATGTAGAGGTATAATAATAATAGCATTTATAGAGCGCCTTTCACCCGAGGGTCACAAAGAGGTGCACAAGGCTGTGGAGAGAACGGCATGTCAATAACATCAAGACAGATGTTAACCCAAGGGCCTCTGCGTTGTGAGCCCTCCTCTCTTGGCGGTGGCTGTAGTTCTTTATCATTAATTTCCTGTTGCGCGCGAGAAATTGTGGGAATCTCGTCTCGTTGAGATGCCGCTACTTCTACCAATCTCAATGACGTCTGCGGTGGGCTCGCTGGAACCCACGGCTCGGCCAGTTTTATTCCAGCTGACCTTCATTTTCGCTCAAACTCCAGTCGTCCAATTCTCTAAAACAAAACTTGTGGGCTGAGCCCATCTTCAAACAAGACGGAATGCTGATCTGTTTTCAAAATTGTTCTCCAATCTTTTGCCCAGCCCCATTATCCACAACACATTGCCAGTGCCGCTGCATTTGATGCGAGTCAATGCATTTTGCATGCAATCACGCGTCGTGGCCGCTCAACCCGAGCGCCTTCGACACGCTGCTGCGTTCCCTGCTCCACCGTGACAACGGGGAGCCAGGATGTGGATACCCAGTGGCTAGGATTTGCATGGCTCCAACCGAAGCCTTTGATGCCCTCGACCACCAACCCTCCACGGCTCATCTCAAACGTGCAAAAGCGGCGCTTATATAAATCCCTTCACACGGGTGTCACGTGTCTTTTTTTTGCAAATAACGCGGCGGGTTTATTTAAGCCACTAAATCAGACAGCCTTTGTATGCATTTTACAGTAATTTAGACGTAATATTTTGGTTCAGTATTAGACCGGTCATAATTTGAGACCGGAATTCTTAATCAACTGCAAATAATCACAC
Organism: Geotria australis; assembly: GCA_036362915.1. Lineage (NCBI taxonomy): Eukaryota > Metazoa > Chordata > Hyperoartia > Petromyzontiformes > Geotriidae > Geotria > Geotria australis. Next base: position 8,626,119 of record JAZEWU010000019.1, on the reverse strand, counting down.
GCCGCACTATCTGCACCTTAAAAGCCAATGTCTCATTGCAGTACAACATCTCTTCCAGATCTAGCATGTCACTATACTTCCTGCACATTATGGTCCCTCCACGTAAAATATAAAATAAAAGTATTTACACATCCCATCAGCAACACAGCATTCTGGGTATGCGCACGTTCAGCAGCACTGTTTCAACACAAACAAACAGTGGACCAATTTTACATTCATTGTTTCATCAACAGGCAGGCTCGATGAACTGTCAGATATTTATAGGCAAGGATCCCCGCTGTTAGATATGGGTCCTAGTTCAACACGTGGAGTGTGTAATCCCCAGCAAATGGAAGCGTACATTCTGCAAAATCTTTTTTCGGTGAAGTGTGCTATGCCACGGCTGTGATATTTATGCGACGAGCAAAGCAGCCCTCCGCTGTAACCCTTCGCCACCCCCATGTCTGCCAGTGGCAGCAAGGCGAAATTATCTGGCAGGCGTGGTGCCAGCAGCGGCGACTGCCGTGCGGTAAATGACTCGATAAGACAGCTCCACTAATCACACGCCCCCGAGGATCACAACCACCGGGTGGTTTGATACTGTCAGCTGGCCCAGGGTGGAACGGACTTGGAGACACGTGGCTGTCATGCCAGCTGCGTCGCCCGCTGTCGGACAGCGGGAGAGGCAGCTGGCATGTCACCCTCGTGAACCAGACTGGAACCCCAGATGGGAATTTGGAGTTGCCCTGGTTAACCCAAGGGCCTCTGCGTTGCTGTCAGGAAGAGTCGTAGGGATGCCGCCTTTCCAGATTTCTCCCGGACAGCCCAGCGATGGCATCTGTGTTCAGGTGACAGGATTTGATTTATACCGAGATCCGGTGGGGATTGTGCTGAACTTTATTACAGTATACTACACAATTCTGATCGACCTAGGTTGATGGAGAACTATGTCCGGGTTTGGTCTACAGTGGACAAAGTGACAGCCCCAAAGGACACGGAGCATCAGAGCACTGTGAAAAACGTGCGTGCAGGGCCATGAACATCGTGCAGCTTAGGCGGGTGTGATGCCCGTCATGGCACCCAACACCGCATGCACCCTCACGCCGACGATGGTGCTTAGTATTGCTCTAGTAACATCTAGTAGCTCAAACCTAAGCAGGGCTGAATCTGGACAGTGTCTGGATGGGTGACCACCACGCACACAGGTTGTCATGGCGGTGGGCTATGTGATGGGCAGTAGAGGGCATAGCAGCAAAAACATTTGTTCTGTACTTTGAAGCTCCAGGGTCTGTGCTCCCAAACTTGACGAACCGACACAAACCAGCGTGAGGTACGGTGAGCTAACCCCCACGGCCTGCACGGCACAGGGAGGCCCTCATCCAGCAGTGGCTTGACATAAGACATCGCATTCATAAAACCGGCTTAACATTACACACCAGTCGACGAAACCATGAAGACCAAGTCTAAAATGATAGTAGCCAGTGTGAGGCGAGCCACCATAACAGATGGAGCTCGCAGTAGCCTGGCGCACTGCTGATGTTACGTCCACCCTTCTGTGTTCTGTTACTAACACTGTACCACCACCACCGGGCAGGCTCATCTCCTTTCCACGCCTTACATTCAGCACGGAGGTGACAGTCAACTGCAGTTTAACAGCATTTTTGAAAACTGCAGGCACGGCACACGATGCATAATTTAAATGTAATTTTTCGAGGCGGAGACCCAGCGATGGAGCCATCAACACACAATCACAGGGATTTCTATAAATGTGTGAACTTCACTCGCGGCCAAATTTACAGTATCGCGTCAAGGTTTTGCAGGATATCCAATTAAACACGCACGCTTACTTTTTTCGAATGGAAATGTACCGATGAACCATTTAATTATTTGAAAATGGCCTTCCGTTGAAAATATGTTATGTGGCATTACACCCGATCCAACACTAGGCTGTGAAAAATGCTGGGTTCCTCCGGAGTTATCGCCCCGGTGCCAAAACTATTCATCACCTCGAGCCAGAGGTGACCCCTTTGAAGAAAGTCCACGCGGATTGCTGCCGCCTGTAACCGCTCCCATGCTTGTTACCGACAACAGCAACACAACTCTTGTGCCGCATTATATAACCATCGCTAGCAAATTATGTAACGTGCACAGAGTGAAGCGTCGAAACAATGCCTGGATAAATTCACTCCTCATTTTTGTGGAACAAAGATAAGAGATTTTACGACACACAAAGGGGGAGGCGAGGTGTAATATGCTTACGGAACGATGTGCTTTCAGTCGAATGTCCGTACGCGTGAAGCGCCCCGCGGTGACATTGATTGGCCAGAGCCGCGCGGTCGCAATCATCACCGCGACATGCCTACAAGCATCGAGGCAATTTGTGTGGTCGCCAGAGGTGACGCGCTGCAGCCCTCGCAGACACGCACCTACGCTGTGCGCCTCGTGGGCCGTCCCACACAGCCTTGATGCTTCATTAATGAGGAAGAAAAACACTTTCAAGCTCCTCTCTGGAGCACCGCGGAGCACTCGAGTGATGTTACTGCCGTGCCTTTGTATTACAGAAGTCAACCACGGCGAGACCGGCGGCAAGCCTACAGTCGCTTTAATGTGTTTTTGCTCATTAACAAAATTTCATCCTGCTATCAGGCGGTCTGGAACTCACTGTCGAGGTGTTTATCTACAAAATAACAAGCATTTACTTTTTAGGTTGAGTTTTAGGTTGTGGTGGCAGTGTAGCACGGCAAAAACACTCGTGCATCCCAGCAAAACGATTCTGGGTTCTATTCCCGACTCGGGCATCCTTCTATGTGACATTTGTACGTTCTCCCACTATTCTGCATGGGTTTCCTTTGGATTCTCCGGTTTTTTTCCATAGCTAGAAATCTACACAGTCTAACTTCCATCCATCCATTTTCTGAAACCGCTTAATCCCGTACAGAGTCGCGGTGAGCCGGAGCCTATCCCGGCAGACACAGGGAGCAAGGCAGGGCGATACCGAGGATGGGACGCCAGTCCATCGCAGGGCACAGTCTAACTTATATTGGCCAAACAGACCAATGCTAAAAAATTACCTTCAAATTACTCAATTGAGCTCACACACGGCAACACCGCCCATTACCGAGAAGACTTGGCATGACCCTCCTGTAAAAGAGTCTTGAGACTTGGCAAGCACCTCCTGGGTAATCGGGCAGAATAATAATAGCAAGTCTTCCTTTAAATACACAATATATAAAACATATAAAATACTGGTGAATACAATTACAGACGTGATTTTTAAAAAATATATATTAGCAAATATAAAAAAAACTATAGGTAGCATTAATAATCCTATCTTCATGAAGGGTTTATTATAAATATACCAATTTAATTCCAATAATACCATCTGTGTCAAATCCACAATTGATGAAATGTTAATTTGAACCGGGCATCACCTCATGTCAGAGAACGATCCACAAAACGTGATATGACAGAACTACTCCCAAGTTCCGTGCCAGTGTCCCCTATCTGCACAAGGGGTACTGCATGCTCTCACACGGCCAGCATTATGGATGTTCAGTAGGTGGCGTAAAGGACAGTATTTTTAATTCTTGGAGCTGGATTTTACCAAACAAGTGTAAAAAAATAACTTTATGGATCATTTGTAGAGTCAATGTCAAGCTTGACATTGCTTCCTCCGCCTCTCTGTGCTATCCTCGCGCCTCTGAGTCGTTCTCATGTCGAATGAGTACCTTCGACAGTGAATGAATATGTGTGCGTTATAAATGTAAAATTATTATTATCAACGCGCTACACTTGAGAATCCGGTTGAATCCCAAACAGCTGAAACACGTGTCAACCTAGGATTTAAGCGGTGAAAGCTCAACGCTCCGTCCTCTGAGCTGCCAGGTCACCTCCAGAAGTGTTCCATTGTAGTTAACAGATGACTATAAAATAAATGTTGAGACTGCGTCATAGATGCGAAGGGGTGGCTCGCGAAATCATTTCATGTGGTCCATGAACACAAAAGGCTTATGACTAAAAAACAGCCTGCAAACGATGTTTATACATCGCTGCATGCAGCCTAGCCGCACTAACCGTGTACAAGAGGGAATATTTATGACCTGGCAACAACACTGCATTTTAGCGCCCGCTCATTCACTTCTGCCATTGCAAAAGCCTCCATATACTCGGTCGGCACGCACATTACCGGTGCCGTTATTATCAGATGACGCTACCTTGTGTGCCGATGCGTGGGCCACCAAACTAATGTAAAAGTCCTACTCAACCCGCCGCAGGGTGTGAAAGCTTTCTCGGCCCAGCGCTCTATCACTCCACCTCGCGTCGTATCGTCCTCCTCTACGAGGTCCGAGCCGCGCCGCTCGGCGGATTCTATCCGCGGCGCGCGGGCGGAGGCACGGCCAGAGGCGCGTGCGGGGGCGCGCGCGGGGCCGCGTGGCCACGCTCGCATCCCAGCGCCGCCGGCGACAGAGCGTGCACGCTGCGGCCGCCGACGGCTGGTGGCGCGGCGCACACGAGCGACGAGTTGGGGAAGAGGCGCACGCGCGAGGTCAGCAGCCAGCCCAGCAGCGCCGTCGCGGAGCAGTCGCAGCGCCACGGGTTGTCGTGCAGGAACACCTGCTGCAGGCCTGCACCGCGCGTGCAGCAGCGGGCACAACAACAACAGCCGCCTTCGTCACTCAGTGCCGCGGTGCTCGTGCCGGGCTCGTGAAGGTTGACAGGGTGTCAATAGCGGCACTCACAAACAACTGAGCAACCAACCGACCTTCCACCATTATAAGCCGTCGTGATCGTCACTCCTGGATGAAGGCCTCCCTAAGCCGTCACCACTGCTTATGGTCCTGTGATGTGACGATCCACCGACCGCTTGCACACGAGTGGATTTCATCATCGCTCCATCTTCCCTGACTTGGCTGCCGCTCCACTGTCAGTCTGGATCAACGGCCTTCAGCCTTTCTATCGACGGTGTCCAGCCCAAACGCACTTAATTTCATTGACAACCAAACTTGTATATTCAACCTGCATGTGACCTTTCATCCATATGTTCCTCTTTCCATCTATTGCATCCCAAGCACGCATCTCTCCATACTTCTTAGAGTATTTTGTCCCAATGTATTCCTTAATAAGCATGCTTTTTAACCACTTGTAATATGAACTCATTAAATGTTATTCTCGTGGCACAAATTTCCTAGTATTGCAGCAGCTCAGATATTGTTGTCTCTATGCAATTCTACCGTATGCCTGTTCTCAAGTCCCATTCGGTCCTCAAATCTCATTTCACTGCAGCCTTCAGCATCGTAGCATCTCACCGTCGGGCCCCCTCCCTCCGCCATGAGCCGGTGGCATCTCCCCGGCACTGCTCATTGCCCTTCATCAGCACCATAAACTGCTGACGTGCCACTCCACCGTTCTCTCTCGAGAGCTGAGACAGTGAAATTGGCGAAAACATTTTGCTGCTATTGTACGCTTCTTTTATAAAGAAGGAGCCATTTTTAAATGACAGAGGATAAGCTGATTTAATAAAACCTACTGGAATCAACTGCCTATGGAAAATTAGATTAAGGTTACTTACTTCTCCACAACAGAAAGTACTGGCAGCCCCAAGCTTGAGAATGTTTATTTTTAAATGTTTTAGTTAGAGCAGTCACACTAGTCTATTGGCTCCCGTGGAAAGGGGTCAAAGCTAATGGCACCGACAACTGGACTTTAGCAAAGCCAACTCGGAAAGCCTAACCTCTCTGTAAAGGCTATACGGGGGATCTTGGTGATTGTCTTTTCTCTGTTTGTATACACGTTATTTCAAGTTTTCTGTGTGTCACCGGACACCCTGAACACCTTAGCAAACGAGACGTTCCACCTGCGGGAACTTTGCGGGCAAGACACCGTCATTGAAAGCAATCGCGACGATAAGAAGCCCGTGCGCCGAGAGGCGGCGTCGCGCGGACCCTCACCGGAGAGTCGCGCCAGGGCGCCGGCGTCCAGCGTGGTCAGGCGGTTCCCGCTGAGTGCCAGCTGCGTGAGTCTCGGCGTGTGGCGGAACGCGTCCGGCGCCACGTGGCGCAGGCGGTTGTTGCTGAGGTAGAGCTGCGTGAGGGCGCCCAGGCCCCGCAGCGCCTCCCGACCCACGCCCGCCAGCCGGTTGTTGTCCAGCACCAGCATGTCGAGCCGGCGCAGGCCCGCGAACAGGCCGGGCGGCACGGCGCTCAGGCGGTTGCCCCCAAGATTGAGCAGCTCCAGGCGGCGCAGGCCCCGCAGCGCGAGCGGGGAGACGCGCGCCACGCGGTTGTACGCCAGGTCAAGCACGCGCAGGCGCGGGGCGTGCCGGAACAGCATCGCCGGCAGACGCGACACGTTGTTCAGCGGCATGTCCAGGTCGGCGAGGTTGCCCAGGCCGCGGAGGGCGTCGGGCTGCAGCGAGAGCACCTGGTTCTTGCCGACGAGGAGGAAGCGCAGCGAGACGAGGTTCCGGAAGACGCCAGCGGGCAGCTCGCTCAGCCGGTTGTCGTAGAAGTTGAGGGTCACGAGCTTCGCGGTGCCGGCGAAGGCGTCTGGGTGCAGCTCTCTCAGCCGGTTGTGCTCCAGGTTGAGGCTCCGCAGGTTCGGAATCTTGGTCAGCGTCGCCGCGCCCAGGCGCCCGATCTTGTTCTGGCCTGCGCGGCGGTCGCCGGCGTCACGGCGCGAGCGAGCGTTAGGGGTACGACGAGGCTGGCAGACAGCGTGCCTTGCACGCCGCCGTCTAAATACAACGATGTGTAATTACATGCCACGTTAAATTAACGTCTTTAATTACCAAAGTGAGTTAAATGGGCACCTGGAATTAAATTATGCCAAGAGGAATAAACGTGTAGTGCCTCAATTTATGTGTAACAAAAATGCGGATTTAAATCTGTAAGTTATAATAACATTATCATTAATTTAGCAGCATTACATTTTTTAAAGATGCCAAATGGCAATATTTGGCAAGGGCACCATAATGTTAATCCAGATAACTTTGTTGTGCTGGAATGTAACTGAATTACAAATGACGTATTGAATGATCCTTTGGGACAGAAAACTGGCAATAAAGTTAACATTACACAAATATTATACGTTTCATGTATTTTATAAGTAGAACACTTAAGTATAAAACATGCTACTACATAAACGTCACGAAAATTGAATACAGTTAATGTGTATAAAAAAGGCCATTCTCGATGCTGCAATGACCTCCGTAACAATTTAAATCATCATAAAACGTTATTCTGCATCGTTTAATTCTCCAGTCTTGAAGTCTTATTTCTCACTCTTGTAAAGCATTACCAGATGCTCTTCCATTAAGACACTACATGAAACAAAACGTAAACTTCGTTCCTGCAATTAAAACGTCAGTTTAACAAAAACACTGTGGAGACTTTCTACCATCCACAAATTTCATTGTTACGATCCCAGTGGGTGTGCACGAGCCGCACTAAGTACGCATCTCCAGTGTGTCTACAAACAAGCCTGAGAAGAATGTTTTCAATCACAGCAGACAACCTGCTATGACTTGGATCGTAACAGACCCGGACACTGCCAAAGAATACGGAACTAACGCTGAAAAGTGCGTAAAGAAGCAGACGCATGTTTTGCATTAGACTGAAATACAGAACGAACAACACATACCTTAGAGACACACACAGGTTAAAGACGTCATATTTCAGCTACAAGGATTGAAGACCAATGAGGACGTCCACCGAGCATGGAGGGATGAAATCAGCTCACGTGCCGGTGCTAAACGGATCTCACAGTCACAAGACAATGAGAGGCGGCAACAGACAGGAGAGGCCCTCATCTGGCAGTGAATCGATCGCGGCTGACAAGGAGTACGAGACGAGGAATTGCCACGTCAGGTTTACAAACTCAACTGAGCGGTACGGTGTGAGTGAGAATCAGGCAGGAGCCTCACCCATGTTGAGCACGGCGGTGGCGCGCGGCAACGCCGCCGGCACCGCGGTGAGACCCCGCGTCTTGCACTCGACCTGCAGGCCCGGCCGAGTGGCGCGCGGCGAGCACTGACACGCGGGCGGGCACTCCGCCACCGCCGTCGCCGCACGCAAACCCAATGCCAGCAGCACCAGCAGCGCCGTCGGCCGCATGCTGACCTCCGGCTTCCTGCACGGGGGTCGCGCGTGCCCCGCGCACGGTCGTGGCCTTCCCATCCTCCTCCCGCTCACAGGAATGCCCCGTCGCTACGCCACCGACCTAGTAATTAAGTCTGTGGCTGCGAGGATGGATTTACGTTAATTTGAGTGCAAATCGTCGCGATTGTACGGGTTTGGCTGCATCTGTTCTTCAGAGCTGCGTGCTTGGGAGTGAAGAGCAAAAAAGATCTGAGGGGCAGCCGATCGGCCGAGTATAAACACACCTCACACGGGGCACGATCACAGTTTGCCGATGGCGGTATTTGTTTCGGTGGCTTGACAGCCCAGCCAGTGCGCATGCCTCCACATTCCCCGGCAATAGTGAGCGCATTGTACGAACATTGCGCAGCCACAGGGAGAGGCATCATCCATTGCACTTTAATGAGCTCGCGAATACAGGCTCTGCGCCTCTTAGGAAAGGTTAGCGGCTCATCACCCTTAACAACAAATCGTGTCGGCACACGGCTGGGAACACAGTTCTGATGTGTGGAACTGTGAGTACCACTGCAAAGTTTGCTAACTTAGGACATAACACAAACAAATGTAACATTAAATCAAGGATAATGATAAAGGAACAACAGTGATTTATAGACGATTCAATTAAGAATTATAGTGTCTCCTTATAATTAGTATACATTCATTAAATGCATTCTATTGCACTGGTGGCACAGTCCCTTATGAGTTGGGCGATCCTATTATGCTTCCCCGCCATGGCTCATGTGAGCTGGCGAGTGATATCTTAACCTTTCCTGGCCCTGCTTCAGTAACCCAAACTCACGTGGTCAAGTATGCTCAAACAATCCCCATGTGAACAACACGGTGTGAAGATGCCTTCATCCAGAAGTGGATTGATAGCGGGCTGACATTTAAAAAAAATGTATTCTTGTTGGCACACACCGGTATACGCAGTTCTTTTATTGATGGCTCGTAGAAAATTGTAAAACATCCAGAACCCAGTGTTTTGTGAGGTGCCTAGGAGGTGGCAGTATGCCAAGTAGGTTTATAAACCAATCTGCGTGGACCAATGATATCCATTCATGTGTTTGACCTTGCTCCAGGAACTCTGGTTTCTTTCCCCAAGCCAAACTCTGCAAAAGAAAAAATGCCAAAAATCCCAATGAAAGCAAGACCCTCTGGAAAAAGTCTTGAGATTTAGGGTTCCTAAATAAATGAATGACCCAATTATTACAATCAAGAAAAAAATATTTGCTCGCATGATGCACACAAAGTGCTTTTGGTGTTGATATTTGAGTGAACGTAGGCTGGAGATAAAACGATAACTCTACCAGGGTCTAAGGGGCCCGGAGCACAAACTGATCTGAAGGTGAAAATTAAAATAAAGTGTCACAATCATTAATCAAAGCTCTGTTCCCACCAGGTCTGACAAAAAAAGTGTAAGATTACTTAACCTTCAAGCTTTTGAATGGGTGTGAACATGCAAACTTACAATGAATGATGCACATCAAGAAGTGCTGAGGAAACACTCAAAACGTTCATTTATTTATTTTAAGCACAGGAAACGGGCAGCCGTTTAAGCCTCAGCTGCTAACTTTTTAACAATTCTGTTTGGCAGGTTTTAAGAAGGTCCACACAAAACAAACAAAAGTAGGTTGTGATAAAGCCGCCATACGTTTTCCCACATCTTGCTTGGATTACCTACGTAAGATGCTTTCTTCCAGAGGGTGCAAGATCAAAGTAAATCTTATTGGTTTCCTTCAGTCTGTGTTATTATACATATTCGCACCTCAAACACGCATTTCAATATAAAGTTCACATTGCTTGATGCAGTTTCCCACTGTTGGCAGCAGCATCTCTATCCCAGCATGGTTTGCAGCCACTTGTGCCGGATAGATGGCAACTGTTCGTACAGATCAAAGCCCAGGCAGTGCGTGGCATCGGGGAGCCTATAGAGAAGCAGGTGGCTTCGCAGAACCTGCACCAAGCACGGCAAGAGACAGACTGTCTTAGAGGCCAGTCAGCAAGGTCCTTCATCTCGACAACCGCTCCCAAATGAGTTGGTCAACCCTGTGTAATTGGACATCCTTTGCTGCAAAACTGAAGACCGACTGGACTGCTTAGAATCACAAATATTAACCGTTATGTGGGGGTCAAGGTAGAAGCGTTCACGTCGCGATCTTTGTCAGGTAATACTTGGTATTGCCTGCGAATTCTACCAAACACTTCGAGGCCGAGCTGAAAGACAACGATGTCCAGAGGCTGACCATCGTGCTTCGAAGAATCGCAAAGAAGAAGACTGTTATGTAAACTTGGGTCATCTGTGCTATTGATACCTTAAATGTTCACCACCTCTGTCAATCCAGCAGTTTGATGAAGGTTGCAAATCATAGTGATCATTCGCTTATCAAAACACCTGATTTTACCATGAATATGGTTATCTGGACTAGTTTTGTTAGGCGTGTCATTTTGAAGTATAAGACTGTGCACTAAAGTAAATCTGGCAGGCAATATCTTTAATTTAACCAGGAGGTTAAAAACAACAAAAGGTGAATCTTACCTTATCTCGAAGGGCATTAATTTGCTGCAACATGCACTTCTTCATTTGTAGAACGTCCTTTAGGGGAAACAGAACGATGATGATGATGATGTCGTAAATGTTAATAAGGTCATGACGACGAAAGGAAAACGGCATTATGAAAACCAGAAGACGTAATCTGAGTGACGTGCAATGACACACGTCTACTCAATGCTTGCAGAAACAAAGGAGCTTTTTCTTGGATTACCAAAAATACCACCCAGCTCCCCGGGAACATGCCACCTATTGTCACATTCTGCCTTGCCACGTGGGGTCCCATTACTGCATCTACGTGACATGGCAACGACAGCCCACGATGCAGGCCATGCTGTGTGGCACCACTCCCACAAATTCTGTACTTGCAGAACGTGACACGACCACATGCCACCTTCATTTTCAAAAGTATTACAAGTCAAAGTGGTTTCCCCATTCAAAGCAGCATGGCTCGGTGCTCCCACTTAAAGAAGTGAGCTGGTGATGACCATTCCACATCCTTATGGCAGGCAAGAGACTACCATCAGACAATCAGTTACCTTGTTGCAAATTGGTACTCAATTTAGTGACCCCATTTTAAAAAGTGACAATACGTCACCAAAATTACAAAAGCAGAATAAAAATCGAACAAAAACACACAAATCACTTGAGGAATTAAAAGTATATTGCAAACAGAATTCCCTGCAGGGCATATCAGCTTGGGCAGATTACCTCTAGATTATGCACCATCTGCAGCAACATGCGTAATTGAAACCTGCTGTTTGTACAAGATGTCGCAGTGGTGGAACGAGCGGCTCGCCATCCAAATGTTGCAAGTTCAAATCCTGGTTGTGGTTTCATTCAGCCCATCATAGATACATAGATGTTTATTATTACAGCAGAAAAATACCCCTTTACGGCATTCCTGTGACACAATACAAAGTGGTATTTAGTTTAATCATCTCTCACGGGATGGTGAAAAAGAAATACCACTTAGTAGGGAAATAAACGCTGTTTGACCTATGGGGAGACTTGCCCCTGCCTTGCACCTCACTGGCTCAAGACCGTAAACAGGATGTGGTTACCACCACAGCGCTCATTTGAGCAGCAGGAAATCACCGAATCTCGACCTCCATAGTGAAGCTCTGTTTGTGAGTTTAGGTCATGTGAAAAAGTGTGTAAGTGTAGTGCACCCGTCGATATGTTGGAGTCTCGACCTGTTTATACAAAACAGCACAATCACGGGAGTTCGGGGCCGAGTGAGTGCGTACGCCGCTGGCCGCGTGCACGGCGCCCACCTGGTCGGCGTGCTCCTGCGAGAAGACGAAGGCATTGACGTGGCACAGGGCCACGGTGTACAGCACGGGGCAGCAGGCGGCGCGCAGCGCGCCCGTTACCAGCGTGCGCAAGTAGAGCCGCAGGAGCCCCGTGTGCGTCTCCGCCGGCTCCGTGTAGCGCCCCAGCGCCACGGGGAACTGCGCACACACGCACGCGGGCGGCATGAGCTCTGCCCGCACTCGCGGCGGGACGCCAAGGGTCGCCGTACGCTCCGTAGAGCTCTCCTCGCAATCGCTCATTTATTTACAATGCGCGAAATTTTAACCGACAAAAGACACTCGCATAAAGAGTATTCCTGAGGAAGTTTCTTGGAATTTTTAAAACCAATATATATTTTTAAAAGCATTTTAAAAGCTTGATGCAATGGAACAAAACAATTATTCGTAAAAATAAAACGAGAAACGTATAATGCAGTAAGGTCAGGGACTTCATTTACCCAGAAAAACTTTTATGATTTTTAAGATTTGAGCCTCAAGATTTGTTTCAGGAGGGTGCTGCACTGAGACGATTGGCCAGCCATGCAGGTGGGTACAAATAACAAAAGTGACGAATAAATTCCCAAGTCAAATCACGAGCCTACGCAATGACAAGCCCCTAATTCGCACGTGGGGCCTAATCGTCACGTCGCCGCGTTCGACGGGAGTGGCCACCTGTTTGACGGGCACGCGGAGCGAGCGCAGCGCCCCCTCATGCTCCCCGAACAGCGCCAGCTTGAGCCGCACGTCGAAACGGCGCTGCAGCGGCAGCAGCACGAAGGCGCCGAAAAGAGTGTCGCCGAACGACGCGGCCTCGAACTGCTCGAGCAGCTCCACGTACAGGTCATAGAAGGGCGGCGCGCCGGTGATGGGCTCGCCCAGCCGCAGCTTGTCGAGCGCGTGCGGGCGGCAGTAGAGGCGCAGCAGTGCCGAGAGCCCCGCTCGCACCGGCAGCTCCCGGAAGAGGTCGCCGTCGCCCGCCAGGAACACACAGATGAGGCGGCACAACTTGGCGGCGGCGGAGATGCCGGCCAGTGCCCCGTGGCGCCACGTCTCCAGCAGCAGCAGCCAGCGCAGCGCGGCCACGCTGCTGGAGATGGGGTCCTTGGGGATGACAGGGGCGTCCGGAGAGGTGCCTGGCGAACGGAGAAATGTGGCGACGATTAAAGAAATCGAGAAAGCTAATGATTC
>JAZEWU010000019.1:8594673-8607073 GCA_036362915.1 Geotria australis | reverse complement strand
GGAGGTACAGGTTGTTTGTGTGTGTGGGTTTCAAGCAGCCAGTGATCAGGCGGCAGGTGTTGTTCAATGCCGGGTCAAGTTTCTTGGCATGGGTTTATTTTATTCAACCAGGAGAGAACTAAAAAAATTAACCAGGACAATCTCATGTGCACAAGTGATATAGGTCACAAAATAACAAAAGGAATAACATAGAAGCATATGCAGATCATATATTTTAAAAAAAATTCCACGAAATATGAAAATACTGCACAAATATATATATATAAAAATGCAATGAAAAATGTCTTCTGTCACGGAAGTTGGCTTGGACAAATTACTTTGAAAGACTGTTCAAAACACGATTAGTTAAAGAAATATACAAAGGGATTTAGGGTGATTATTGCACGAGTATCCTAACAGACAAGGACTTATGTGATTACAGTTGTAATTGAAGTAATGTCAAAGGTGAAGTGCTGGAGGCTTGCCTGTTCACTGTCCCTGCTGGCCTGTGCAGGCCCAGGTTAGCCGAGTGGGTCACGGCCGTGAGGAGGGAGACCAGGGCCTCGGCGCGTTGCAGCGGCAGGGCCCTCTCGTTGGGCCCGTGGGGCCCATGGGCCTGAGTGGCATCGCCTGGCAGGGCCTGCACCTGTTGCACGAGCACCGGGTACAGCTCTCTGCGGGAGACAGCACAGGAATTAATGGGGCCAGAACAGACCCATAACTGGACATTATGGCACCCGGGTCAATGGGCTATCCTCACACACCCCCTTCACCTCCACCAAATATTTGAGCCACCAGCTGCCACGACTTACTTTGTTTCCAACGATTGTGCCATTCATGTAGGCCCCACCACACTGATGGTGGCGACCTTGGTAGTGAACGCCTCCTAATATTTTTTTGTTTTTCACTTTGGGAGGAAAGCAGAAGACATCGAGAAAACCCATGCAGAACATGGGAAGACAATTAAAACTCACCGCATAAAGGCAGGTGCGTTGGAAATTCCAACTCAGGAATTTCTTGCTCTGAGGCACAAGTGTTACCATTGCGTGACCCTGACTCTAATCTAGCACACCTGGGTGCCACCAAGCAGGCAGATAAAGTGATGGGATCAGGAGAGGTTTGGCTATCGCTCACCACTGATGTTAGCCATGGGCAATGATTTAAACGCAAGTCACCGGCTTAATAGCGCAGGACACAAACCACTACTTCATTCACCCACCATATAATGTTTAACCCTCCAAAAACAAAGACTCAGTGAGGCTTCCCTGGTTAAATATAACACGTTAGAACACAACACACACCTGTAGAGGCTGCACATCTGTCCATAGCTGGCCGCCACAGCCCACAGGCGCAGTGCCTCCAGCGACAGGCGCTGGGCCTCGTGGAGGCCAAGGAGCAGGTCCTGCGGCTTCTCAGCCACAAAGCGGGCCACGCGTGACCGCAGGTCAAACCTGTTCACCTGCGGAGTGGGAGGTACCAGGTGTCAGCACCGCACACTGCGCGACACAGTTCATGACGCGACGCTCACTGTGTGTGTTGGTACATAATGTGACTGCGGCGAGTACTTGTACAGCCCTTTAGTCAACGTACTGCTGGTATCCACACGCGCTGTTTTATTTATACGTACTTCACCTGTCTCGCCAGTGCAGGTTGGAGAAAGCGGCGAGCATGGAAGTACATTAATATACTACCTACTACCTTCTGCTGCCAACAACATGAACACGTGAACGTAAATACGTAAAATTCAAAAATAATAAAATCTCACTCCCGCCGGCAGGCACTACCACATATCCAGCAAGATCACCGCTGAGAACCGTGGAAGTCACAGCGTGTAATTGGTCACTCGCTACCCAGAAATACAATTTAGGACCGTGATTTGAGGTCGCAAGTCTAGTTGACTATAACTTATATACAGTCTTGCTATATCCGGCTCATTTACATCGGTTTTTGATCAATATCAAAATTAATCGACAGATAACCGATATGTCAGCACATGCCGGGGCACCCACCAGGATGGCCGACATGTTACGGCCGGCCTGGCAGAGCACGCGGGCCAGCTTCATGGCGGCGGCGAGCGGGACGCCATACACGCAGGTGGGGAAAGCGCGCCCACAGTCACCGACGTCTCCGCGTCCTCCGTCGCCCGCGGAGCCCCCTGCTGAGCCCCCCGCTGAGCCCCCCGCTGAGCCCCCCGCTGGCTGCCACGTCGTGGGCAGGAACTGCGACACGAGCGACTCCAGCAGGCGGGGGCACTCCACGATCTGTTGGCGCAAACGAGACGCCGCGCCCATCAAACAAGCAAACCGCAATCGCCAAAAACGGATCGCTGGCCGGCAGGGTGGCGCAGCGGTAAACGCTCGTAACTCACAGCAAGGCCGCACTGGATTCGAGTACTCGATTGGGATTACACATAGCAACATCACCCCCTTCTGTGAAAGCTTGGCAGGACCGTTCTGTAAGAGCCTTGAGAATTAGTGAGGCCTTCCTGGGTAAACAAGCCATCCATCCATCCATTTTCTGAAACCGCTTAATCTCATACAGGGTCGCGGTGAGCCGGAGCCTATTCTGGCAGACACAGGGCGCAAGGCAGGGGGATACCGAGGATGGGACGCCAGTCCATCGCAGGGCACCTGGGGCAATTTTACTCAGTAGGCCATATGACCTGGCAGCATGTCTTTGGACGGTGGGAGGAAACCGGAGTGCCCAGCGAAAACCCACGTGGACACGGCGAACATGCAAACGCCACACAGAAAGGCCCCTGAGCCGGGTAAACAAGCGTAATACTTAAATTATAAGAAAGCTTCAGAATAACTCTAGCAATCATACGGCTGGATGACACAGCAATAGAGCGAGTGATTCGAAATCGGAAGGTTGCAGGTTCAATCACAGTCTGGGGGCTGACTCAGCCCATCATCCCTCCAGTTTTGATCAAATCAAACTTATTATTTTTTATTAGACAAGTGTTACCACTCTGCTGCCCCAAATAAACCGCGTGATCATTGGCCGCCATCTCGGATGGCAAGGGGTTCCCGCACCTGACTGGCGGCGTGTGCGGAATGGCGCGCGACGCGCGTGAGGATGCGCAGCACCGCGAGCACCGCGAACGGCACCGGCCGCACCACCTCCACGATGTAGCGCAGGCGCTGCAGCAGCCTGGTCTTGAGCAGGCCCTGCCGCACGCACGAGAGGCCGCGCGGTGAGCCCGGCGCCACGCTCAGCGTGGAAACATTCACTCGCACCAACGCGCGGCAGCGTGGCACGCACTGTGTGTTTGTGCGGGGCTTTGTCGAGCTGCGGCTGGACGCGGGCTTCCCGTGCTGGGCAGTTCATGGGGCTTGTTGACCGTGCTTCTTCAAGATGCTCAGTGAGGGTTGGTGAAGGCGAGCAGTGTTAGATGTTGGGGCATAGTAGAATTGAACAACAATGCATTTTGATGTCCTGCTCTTTACGCCTCACAACATGGCCCCTTCGGATATTTGGGGGCCGGATTGCCGCATTTGGCAGAGGCAGCTTCTCAGTAACTTTATGGCAGAGAAACAGCTACATTGACAAATAGACCAGTGGTTTGCCAACTTTCTCTGAAGTATGCCTCCTCCCCAACACGTGAATCAGGCCCTATATCACCAGAATACAACAATGTTATTCATTTATCCAGAAAAGCCCAAGCCTGAAGACTCTTTCTCAGAATTATTATACATTGGGATCTTTGCCAATATATATTTTCAGATATTATCTTCATAAATCTAAATATCACCATTTGTGTGCCTATGTAAGTCAGAATAGCAGCCAGTTTTGATGCCATGCCCTATCCACTGATGGATGCCTCCCCAAGAACACTTACTCTTTACTTTGTCTCTCCAGGTCTCCTCCTTGGCTCCAGTTAAAAACACCTCAACTAATGCCATGGGAGGTTGGTATGGTCCCAGTCAACTACACTACATTTTTGAATGTGTTAAAGACGTAAGTGTCTTGGAAAGCTCACCCAGTTGTGAATTGGTAATAGTCTCTGGTGTGCACACTAGAATAGAGAATATACAAGCAAATAGTTACCTTGATGACATCATGCCTGGCCACAACGGGATCAGGCTTCTTATCATCCTTGTCTTTTCTCTTTATGATTTTTTCACCATCTTCTGAGACGTTTTCTCCGCCATCATTATCTACATCATCATCATCGTCGTCGTCGTCGTCAGCATCTTCCTCCTCTTCCGTTGGAGCAAGGGGGAAAGCTGAAGAACCCTGGTACCAGCTAAAAGTCTGATCCAGTGCCTCCTGTGGGAGGCATTATGGTTGTGCATGTGTTACAAGTTTAGGCTGACAAATTAACAATTTGAAAAAACATGTTATTAGGAGGTAACGGAGTGGCCCCCAGGTCAGAGCGCTGACTCCGCTGAGATCCTCGGTTAAAATCTTGGCGAGTCCTGTCATTAAACCGTGTTGTAAAGCGTCTAATGGTGAGTGGAAAGACACACACCTCCTCTGCCGGGCATGAGAGCAGCGCCTGCAGGGCGAGCACCGCGGCGGCGATCACCCCCTCGGCCGAGTTGTCCAGGGCGTAGCGCAGCAGGAACACGATGCCCGCGTCCATCAGCGTGCGCAGCAGGCTACCCCGCAGCTCGCCGGAAAACTCGCCCTGCCTGGCCTGCATCGCCCAACCCGCAATAAGCACAACCAACGCAATCGGAGCAATCGGAGAAAAAATGAGACGTCGGATGGGGTGAAAGTGTGTGGCAAACGGCGAGAAAGCATCACGATCGCGCGCACACGGCCTCCAGACGAGAGCCACCGCAGGATATTTAGCGCGGTTTTGAGTCATGCTCACCCGCGTATGTGTCGGTTACTTTTTACATTTGTAATACAGGCATACTCCGGAGTTACGTCACCTTAGGTTCCAGACTGATGCCGTAACTCAAATATGTCCGCAAGTCAAAGCGCTCCATTTTCGTCACTTATCGATGCATTACTGCACTGCAATCGTCGTATACGTGCATAAATGATGTAAATGAAGCATTTGTAACTAAAAGAAACACTGTAGGCCTTATTTTGCAAAAAGGGCGGCAACGTCATGTCGCTAAAGAGCGTGACTCCGAAGCAAATGCCGCAACTTCAGGGAATGGTGGCAATTAAAAATGACCATAAGTCCGAAGCACCGTAAGTCGAAGAGCCGTAACTCGGGGTATGACTGTATTCTTATTATTACTCGTTTACCTAGCGACGATCATGGAAACTCAGAGCAGAGACGACGTGAATGCAGGCTCACCCGCGCGAGGATGCGGGCCAGGAGCTGCAGCGCCAGTATGCGCTGCTGGATCACCTGGCTCCGGCACAGGTGGAAGAGCTCCTCCAGCGAGTAGCCGGCCCGCTGCCACGGACAAAACCACGCGGACGGCTCAACAAGAGCGGTGCTCGACAACGACAGCGCAGGACGGATAACAGTGGCAACACGTCTGATAATGCTTCCATCGTGGCAGGCAAAACATCGCGAGGGAGCGAGGGAGATCGCTCAACACGGCTATCCTGAAAGAACAGCTTTTAAGCGCAATCATAACAAAATGTTGGCCGTCTGCTGTCTTTATATCCTATGTCCTATAATGTATCGCTATTGCTTGACTCTCAGTTAATCTGTCTTGATGTTGTTGACATGCCGTTCTCTCCACAGCCCTGTGCAGCGTTTTGCGACCCTCGGGTGAAAGGCGCTCCATAAATGCTATTATTATTAATAGCCAAGACCTTTCTCTTGATTGAGAAGTGATGAGTGTAGTTTCCGGCGGCATGCGCTGGTGAAGGCGACACAGCGGAGTCAGGGGAAGGGCCCGTACCTCTGGCTCGGCGCCGTGATGGTTCAGCCCGAGGTACGACGGCACGTCCGAGTCCGGGGGCACAATCCGCCCGTGGAAGTCAAAGCGCGCCTGCATCTCCTGCAAAACACACGGTCGGTCGCCTCATCGTCACTCACCTACCATACAACGAGTGGAGCATAAAGAGACAGGGGAGTAAAGAGGGTGGGGGTGGGGCCTAAACAGAAAAAGAGGAAAAGCCTGAAAATAAAGTTGTGGGGCCTGAAGAGGAGGCTCAGAGAAATGACCTTTAATTACTACAGGCCCAAAAAACCGGAAACCCACAACCTAAATAAAATTATCTTAATTTGGCATATAGAGCAATGCTTCACCCGTGATCTTCCATGCTTATTTAAGTAAATTAATGAGTGCAACGGCAAGCAAAAAATTAATGCCAAGGATGCAACCACAGGACCAATTAACCATTCCTGTCTGCTACTTAAACACAGCAATGTGCAATCGCAGCTACACAGGGACGTCGCCAAGCAGCTGGATCCTGGCGAGTTATTGCGCTGAATAATGCACAAGGGGGCAGCAGTGCAAAGCTTGTCGCGGAGGCAACCGAGAATCCGCCCCAAACCCAGTCTCGCGTTTTATTTAATATTCTGGTGCTGGCACAAGCACGTGCGCCAACCAACGCGGCGCTTAATTCCCCATACCCGCTTAATTTAAATTCCGTTCACACAGCAGATACGGGTTTTCATAGATCAACAATGCATCCAGACGCAATGCAAATGGGCATTACTGCTGCGTGCAAAATAGATTTAATTATTGCTTGTGCAGATTTGCTTTGCTTTGTGCACATTTTTTTTTTATCACCCCCGCTTTAGACACTGATTGTCAACATTTCATAAACCTAAATAAAAAATTATAACGAGCAAACGCATTCTTGTAATTTTCATGTTTTTGGCAAAATGCAAATCATTACATATTAAATATGTACTGATGCGGATTTTCACGGCTCAATTCATAATGGTCGCTTTTCAAAGCTGTTCTTTCGGGATAGCCGTATCAAACAACCATCAGATTAAATCAGATTTTTTTACAGCTTATTAAATCGCCATTAATTAAATACTTTTTACAATTTACCAATCTATCGTTCAGTCTCCCATGATCTTGTCAGAAAACGCTATATTTGAAGTTGCAATGTATCACCAATCCTATTAGATGTGCCATATATCATACAGTAACAATGCTGGAGGATATTAACTGAGCAGCTATTTCATGCACGGCTGCAGAAACAGTTCTAAATTCAGAGCTGACTCATTTACCCCTGAGATTTGGGGCTTAACGTGTGGGGAGTGACAGATTTGTTTTTCTTTAGCTTTGTGTCATTCCTCCCAAGTAAACAGCATTTGGTGTATCACACTGATGTCATAAGCAGAGCACTGCACACAATTCTCCTGAGCCGCACATGCCAACACATCTCATTTTAGCCTTTGAACAGAAAAAACGCCTAAAATTGCAGGCTTATTAACAGATCATTGCTGCTTTTGAACAACAATGAACACTTCTGGCTGTTTATAACCTTTTCTGGCTAAACTGTGGCCCCATTGAGGCGAGATTCATCAAAAATCGACGTAATCTTCCAACTTTTTACGATGGGGAAAAAATGTGAGAATTGCTCTTAAGAGCTGCTCTTTCAGGATAGCCATGTGCCATGTCGAGCATTCCTCCTCTCTCGACAGCTCATACATGGAGCCCTTAAAACCCACATATATAAAACAAAAGTGTGTCCTAGTGGCCCGAGGTGACCACAACACCCCCAGTGCCCTCGTGTGAAAATGTCTTTCTGGGTCAATAACTTTGCCTTCCATCTGAGGTTAAGAGTGTTAGTAGTACCGTGGTTCAGTCTGTTTCTCTGTAATGCGGGATCCCAATAACTCTTGTCAAGATGATACACAGGAACAAAACATTGCTATAAAATTGTATTGCTATGAGGGACAAACTCGAGAGAACGGTATCCGAAGATGTGGGGACAAAATCATCGCACACCTCCCCTCAATTGGCGTTATTGCCAATTGAGGATAAACGTATGTTGGACCGCGCTAGAGTATCCGTGCAAATGTGCAAGTCTCTGTCCTGCATCCACTGGAGGGCACTGCATCCTCCACAATCATTTTTTTGTTGACATTTTTAACCCGACTGCGTTGTTGGTGTCACGTGCAGCCCTTCTTATTAAATACAATAATATGATCTCATAAAACTTTGATATTACAATTTATAACGCGCACAGTATTCGTTCAATGTCGAAGGAATTCATTATAAGCGAGAACGACTCAGAGGCATGTAGGGAAGGCAGCCATGCGGTTAGCCCTTCGCTAATATTTGACAAAAACTACATCCTATATATTATGTTATCAGCTAACAAATGAGTGTTTTTTATATATATATAAGAGAGGCCCATGGAAACAGACATTAGGCTACTTCTGAGATCTGCTCAATACTAGGGGGAAGCGCTTTCCTAAGCAGCGCTGACACGGCCCAACAAGCGTCCAACGAACCTGTTTGGTCTTTCGTCGCTTCGGAGAGGGCTCGGGCAGTTCACGCATCCACTCCATCTTGTCGGACTCCACCTTGTCCATGTGCACCCACCCTTTCTGCGGCTTGATGGGGAATCCATCTGAAAGGAGAGCGTTCAAAGAAATAATTGTTATCGAGCTCCCCATCATCACGACAGTGAGGCACACTATAATGAGTTATACGGCTTTATATAAGCCTCGGAACCACACTGCAATTACTTTTTACAAATCCATTATGATTTAAATGAAAAATCTACACCGAATTAACGCCAACAATGGGCCCATTAAATCATGAGAGACAGTTCCATTTTGGTGAGCATTGAACATGAGCCAAGTATTAAACTACAGTAACAAAAATATACATAAATTATAAACGTAATAAATTACTTTCATAACCCGTACGCCCGCATCCTATGAATGGTTGGCTCCACGCGCAAAAAGTGACTGCATCAGCACTATGGGCTCTGTTATATATTTAAACAGCCCAAGGACACGCGGACGTTGCAAAAACACAGCAAGCGCCGTCGAGCGCATTGAGCCGTGCAAACGGGAAAGTGGTGTTGGGAACGCGGGCAGACTGCCCCGCCATCTGCTCCCTCTCTCCACCGCTGGGGGCACCATAACCCACGATCACCCCAGCAGCAGCAGCCCAATGCTCCCGCGCGCAGCCCACAGGCTAATGCACGAACATCGCCTCCTCTGTCTGCCTGCCCGAGCCCGGCCACACAGCGGTAGGGCCAGCGGCTCGCAATCGCAAAATTGCCCATTCACCCCTGGTTGGGGATTTACTCTGCCCCCCTGTGTCGATAAAATCAGTACCACTTTTTTGGAAAGTCGGCAGTGGTTGTCTCATATAGAGATTGTTCCCCCGCCAATAGAACGCGGAATTTTCGGGCCATGTGGGGGCCTCTGATAGCACTTCATAGTGAAACGTACGCCTCAGAGAAAATGCAATCACTCACGAGCCTGGCTGTTCCACTTCAGTGAGGCTGCAGCACCACGCACCATGCCCTGCTCGTTTCAGAAGCTGTGCTCGACCAATGATACCAGGCTGAGTTTATTATGACGCACATTTATAGTGAGGGTGGAGCGGTGGCGGAGCGGTGGCGCAGTGGTCAGCGCACTGCACTGTGAGCTGGACCACATGACTTTCTTTCCCAGCCACGGATAAAATTAACTGCGAGTGATAAATAAATCGGCCTTCAGCCACCCCACCTTTGTCAACCCGCAATGACCAGCATGGTGAAGTACAGTCAAACCACTCCCGTCATCGACACTGCATAGGGAAGCCTTTATCCAGCATGGAATTGACAAAGGCCACAAAAATTTACAGCGAGCTGTAAAATAATGTATATTGGTGATGCAAAGGCCGAAATATTGCACGCAAACATTACGTTTCTGCTGAGCCGTGACTTATCAGCCAAATGTTAATTACGAACAGGGATTGAGACCAAGGTTATTTTAGCGCAATAGCATTAACGTCGTTGACAAATGTACTCCCAACTGCCTTGAAAGGAATATTAGGGGAATATGTTTGAAGCTAAAAATAGCTTTCAACACTGACAACACATTCTGTGTGTCCACCGAAGCGTAAATTATAGTACTCAACACAGCTAATGGAAATGACAGTTGCTAAATGCCAACAGGAATCTCTAGTCTAGCAATATCATTGAAATAGGTGAATGTATACTTCTCATGCTTAGACCTGTTTTTCTATCACAGGGGCTCTAAATGAGGCTGCATAGAGCTAGCAGTAAATCCGTGGTACCAAACGCGCAGTGCCGGGTGAACTGGTTACAACGCTGTGTGGTGATCGACCACGTAACCACATAGCCCTCCACTCAGTTGCCTTCTCATACCAGCGCATGAGTGCGCCATGCCCTCCAGGGACAAATACACGCCATCACGTGTGCACGGCTCATCCGACAGCGAGCAGCATCGACAATATCATAAATCCATGCTTCAAACACAGCGCAGCAAAAATCCGAACCTTGTGAACTTCACTTTTTTGGAATTTGTGTTTAAATTGAAGTTGTTAATCTTCTTCTTTGCGATTCTTCGAAGCACGATGGTCAGCCTCTGGACATTGTTGTCTTTCAGCTCGGCCTCAAAGTGTTTGGTAGAATTCGCAGGCAATACCAAGTATTACCTGACAGGGATAGCAACGTGAACGCTTCTACCTTGATCCCCAAGTTGTTAATGAATGACGACATTGCTGTTTGTTAGGTGCTGGTAAATGTGCACATACAGTCCTTCTGTCATTCCAAGTAACCCTCACCATGCCCTATGGGTCATAAAGGGTTACTTTACCATACTTTACAACACTGGTCAGTGCAGGTTGGTGAGGGTACAGGAGCATAGACATCGGGGCATAGAACAGTACAATATGTGTGGCTGCCCTATGCCCACAACGTAGCCCCGCAGGTCTTTCGTGCACACTGGTTGCCCATTTAAGCATTATCCAGGCTCAGAACCTGCTTAGCTTCAAAGATCTGATGAGATCTGGCACATTCCAGGTAACGTGGTCATAGGCATGCAATGATAGCCACACTAATACGAATGTGAATGCTTGTAGAAGTGGCAGGTTTACACTTCAGCAGAACTTCAAAGTGGAGTTAGATAAAACATGCCAGATCAAAGGACACACCTCAAAGTGCATGCCATTCCAATCTATTTCAGAACATTACGGTTTTCAGCTAGTGTCAAAAACAGTCAAGAGTGAATGTCTGCTCTAAGAGGATTGTGGTGGTGCTCATCTCCTGTTAACAGCCATGAGCCAGCGGTAAGATACACATTCCTGTGACAAGGGCAAGCCCATCCACTGTTAACAATCTTCAAGTGGTACTCATTTTACCAACCCCGTAGAGATGATGGCTTGAGTCAACCTCCAACAAGAATGTGAACTCGGAACCTTCCGATTGCGAGCCGCTCGCTCTACCGCTGAGCCACCTAGCCGCCACACATTAGCCCACAAAACGTTCGATTGTGTGGGACACAATGCCACGCACATTGCTTTAGAGATGGGCCTTTTGTAAAAAAAGTACAATAAAAAAATACCTAATATTGATTTTGTATCCTCTTCTTCAGCGTCCATGTCACTGTCGGTCACAGAGCTCCCACCGGAGCCCACCGCGTCCGTCTTGGCGGTCGTGTAGGCGGGCCCTGCGTGCGTCCGGGCAGTCGTCGCGTCGTCCTCTGGCTCCACAAACCGCACTCTCTTGGCTTGGCGGCCCCCCATCGAGACACGAGTGCCCTCCTTGACCACAGCATCCACGTCCCGAGAAGAGATTCCCACGGCCGGCTGGCCCAACTGGGCATTGACATGTTGTTCTTTGTCCAAGCCACCGCTTCCAGACTTCTTTGATCGCAGAAAAGCCACCAGTTTGGGGTCTGCAAAACGTAGATGTTGGACAGTGGCACAGGTTTTAAGGGCGAGGCCTAAGCAAAACCATTAATCGTGACTTATGGTTTCACGTTAAAATAACAAAAATTCAGCACAAACACCTCTTAATAAATCACACACATCAAATATTCATTTTTGTATATTGCGCCAGTCATGTTTCACACAAGTCAGTGCAGCAGCTGTGAAATATACTTCATTATTATGTTGTGTTCATCAACCCACGATGACCGGCGTGGCGACGTACTGTATGGTCAAATAATTGCAAGACTGCTGGTGTGGGGAGGCCTTCATCCAGCAGTGGATTAACAAAACAGCTCTACACGTACACTGAGAGTTGGGCTTGGTAACTATTGCAGAGTGCGTGATGTGCTAGAGCAACGAACACGAATATCACCTATCTGAGCCAGCAGTCTGCTGCGTTCCTCGGCGATCTCCTCGCGCGACAGGGCCTGTAGCCGCTCTACGTTCTCGCGGTGGATCTTCTCTGCTTCGGCCTCCGCGCGGCCCACGGCCAGGCCTGTCCCCGTCACCAGCCCACGGCCGCCGCCTCCTGACACATCACGTCACCAGTGGTACAACAGTTAAACATACGATGGACTGGCGTCCCATCATGGGTATAGCCCTGCCTTGCGCCCTGTGTCTGCCGGGATAGGCTCCGG
>JAZEWU010000019.1:8546863-8562421 GCA_036362915.1 Geotria australis | reverse complement strand
CCCGCCACCACAATGCACCCCTCCCGGTGGACACCCCGTGTGGTGGACACTCAAAGTCGGGCCCCCCGAACTACTGGTCAATTCGAGGACATTACAATCCGAGTGACACCGAGACGCAGAAGCAGCACACGCGAGCCAGGGAGCAACTCGCGCGACACGAGTCCGAGGTGACCACTGGGAGAGGTGGACTCAGACGGGACCCGCTCGGGAAGCCCAACTGAGAGAGCAACCACCATGCCGGAGACAGGAATTTCTGCACAGCGAGTGAAGTACTCTACAGTTGTAAACATCGGAGTTTGATTTAACAGTGGGAACCCTGTGCAGGGAATCAAACCCGCTCAGTGACACACGGCCGGGGTGGAGGCGCACTGCGGGACATCCGGATAGAACGCGTTGCCCGTTTGCCCCACATACTGCACCTGGCATGCCTAGCGCACACCTCACGTTGAACCCTGGAGCGGTGAAGGGAGCTGCCGCGGAGCAAAGTTCGCGCCCGGGACCCGACGCGCATAGCCGAGGTTATAAACCCGCCTCTCCCCAGAATAGCGGAGTACAGCACAGTTGATCCAAAGGTCACGTGCGGTGGGGTAAAGTGTGAGTACGCCTACCACTTCCTACTAAAATTCCACGAGACAACGATTACCACCAGTTCCTGTCTTTCCGAACCGGTAATTGATTGTCAAAACGGTTACCGGTTACCATTGAACATGCGAGAGATGGCGACGGCTGGGGTGGCATCCATCCGGCAGTGGATAGAGCACAGCTGACGACAATAGTCATACACAACGGGGAGCCGGAGCCTATCCCGGCAAACACAGGGCGCACGGCAGGGCTATACCCAGGATGGGACGCCAGTCCATCACAGGGCCACAACGGGGATGTTTTTCACATTCATAAACCACACACGTGACTTGGTAAAGATGCAGAGGTAAGGCGGCGCTTCACCAAGGATGTCAACAAGCTCCCGCGCAAGTCGCTGGCATGAGTCATGCGTACAGTACAGCGTAGAGCCACACTCACAGAAACGTCGTAACACAGCACAATGCGTCCACGCGTTTCCCAGTTACTCAGCTCTAATGTTCTGTGCGGTGACACACGCTTGCCGCTACAATCACGTGGACATGAGTTCCCACATAGCCCACAGCTCACGTGGCTAAGCAGGAGGTGTATTTTTTTGGAGGGCGTTACAACGCGAGCCGTGCTGGAGAACTCTTTATAGACACAAAGGGTAAATTCCCTGCCTATCTCTGTGCTATCAACAGCCTCAATAAGTTCAAGAGCAGAACCGGTGCCGACCGCAGGCGAATCACGCGCTTTCTGCACGACACGCTACTGCTGTGGTTTCTCAATGGCTGCTGGCCTGGAAAATCCTGATAACGTTATGAGCCCCGCGGCCAGAGTTCGATTACTGGCCATGAGTCAATGGGTCAGACCAGTTCGACAATAGCTATTGATATCAGTCTCTATATGTCGCTGAGACAAGAGGACCACGTGTTAAGATGTACACATACGTATGCACCGTGTTGCTGCCGCACGGTTGTCATCGGAAATGTAAAGGTGTCACTCACTCGAGTTGTGTACTGATGTAGGTTTTCACGGCTCGATTCACGATGGTCAAAGCTGTTCTTTCGGGATAGTCGTGGCGAGCGATCTCCATCTGTCCCTCGCAACGTTTCGCCTCCCACGCCTGATGATGCTTCTTCCAACGTGGGAGGCGAAACGTCGCGAGGGGACTCGCTCAGTGACACGGCTATACCGAAAGAACAGCACTGAAGAGCAACCATCAGCACTCAAGGTGTTGCCATCTCAAAGACAACTGATCTGGGCACATTACACTGCGCGGCTAACGTCAATGGTGGCGTCTGAACCGAGTCTTGGCATCAGTACCCACCAAGCCGCAATGACCAGCGTGGCATGGTCAAACAACCCTCGCCACTCACACGGCGTGGCTCGCGAGGCCTGCGCCCTGCAGCGAGCCCGGCAAAAGGGCTGTGACCACTTCACAGCCCTTTGCAGGGTCGTGACAACTGCTGGCAAGTTGGGGGGGTCCTTAATCCAGCAGTAGATCCGGCATGGCTGATGACACTTTATATATTTAACCTACAGTTTAAGATTGCATAATTTACTATTGTATCATGTCCCCACAGATGGTTGCACAAATAACTTTAAAATCGACCAAATCTATAACATATTATATAATACTGATAACTGTTAAAATCACCAGCGATATTTTGAATTAAAGCGAGTTCTTAAATTATATAAAGGGTAAAGCCTTGTTTACACTTTGTCTTGACACCGGCTGATGGATCCCACAGTTAAAATGTATTTTTGCGTGATATGAAATGTGTTTGTGTCAATCACATGCGATGGATGCATGACAGCAACCACGGCTTTCTGTTCACGTGTCAGCATGGCGTTAAATACCCGGTAAACACATCAAGCGCTGGCCCAACGTCGCGTTCGGCCTGGGTAAGTATTTCGCTTTTCACGTGACGGCGCTCGAGTCGACAGGGTTGACTGGAAGGTTTGCGAAAGCCCGGCGCGGTGCTGTCGCGGCCGGTGGGCGGGGGGCGCCTCCTGCTCGCACTCCCGCACTCACGGGGAATTTCCCGTGAATAACGCTGCTGAAGGCGGACTTTCCCTCGCTTGGGCGTCGCATAAAACTTCCGCACAAGCGGCGCAGCCGTCACAGCCTCCTCCTCCTTCCTCCTGATAGAGACACGACAACACGGCTTGACGCACAGCGCACAACACAGCTTTTCTTAATCCACTTTGAATCTCGTTGCTTGGATCGTATTCACTTGAAGAGAGAGAGAGAGATGGATACCAGCGATGAGCATCACCACGGCAGCCTGACTCCGGCCAAGGACGCGAACCATCTGGACGGATCCATGGGAAACGAGGACCGTCAAGACTCGGGCATCTGCTCGCTGCAGGACTCTGTCGACCCGGACGACCAAGGCGTGAGGGCCTTGCGCCAGGAGGTCCAGCAGCAGTATCAGCAGCAGAAACAGCATCAGCAGCAGCAGCAGCAGAAGCCGCCCAGCATTGACGACCTGCTCCGGGTGGAGGACGGGAACGGAGACACGTAAGTGGCCCCGTCGCGTCGTGACCGCGGCTCCATCGTGTTGGGAGCGCGCCCGGATCTTATGGGCTGTCGCGCAGTTGAGGAGTCTGTCTAGCCGAGGCAGGGAAGCCATGATGTCCGGACATGACTTCGTTGATATTCAAATTCAATGTAAAAATAGAACGGTATATGTTGAAGGTTTGAACACAATGGATACAAACGTGCGGTGTCTTATGACAGCAATAAAATATATACTGTATTTGCATATCAAGCAATTTATTTCAGAATATTATCGTGTTATTCCGGTTAGCGAAGATGCTAATGAACTCGATGACTCGGGTTACAATGTAAGTCTAAGGTAGATTGGTACTGTGTACTGTAACGCTCCACTGTGGTGACGGTGAGGCTTGTAGGGATCGGTGGCCCTCATCCAGCAGTGGAACGATCATGGCCGATGATGATCAGTTTAATCAACCTCAGAATCATCCTCAGTGGCACAACACAAATTCTGGCCGCAATGTGAGCCCAATAGGTTAAGGCTTGTCAACCTTTTGCGCATCAAGGCCCACTTGGCCCACTCGGGTCTGGTCTCAGGGCCCACTGATGGGTCGCGACCCACCGGTTGAGGATGGCGGCGATAGAGTTGGCCCATACGGTCTCTGGCCGTCACGTTTTAAAGCAATAAAATAGGCAAATTCCTGCTGCCCAGGGAGTGCTATTCTTCCTGCACTGTGCGGCCATGAAGTGGTTTCGTAAACATTGTAGACGTGTACTTCGGCCTGTGTTGACACGTCCCTCCGGGTCGTAAACGGCCCGTGGCCCAGACGCGCGAGTTGCCGCACGTTAGTGACCCCGGCGTGGAAACCCCGGAGGGAGGGGGCGAGAGGCGAGCCCGTGCCCGATGCGAGCTCATGCCCAAATGCGAGCCCGTGCCGTGCGCGGGTGACCAGGCCCGCGGGAACGCTGGGACACGGTGTTCTTGTCCCCGGCGCGGGACGAGGGCTGTTACTCACGCTCCGGCTCCCATTTGTCTACGCGTCAATTCGCTATTCTTTCATTCAAAAGCAATGTCTTGCTCAATTAACAATTTATGGCAGTGTCCTGTGTTACGGCCTTGAGCCAGTTTTGTGGATTTCACGTGTTCTGGTGGCGCGAATCTACCCGCCACAGCACACAGCCATCAACTGGCTCGACACTTTTCAGGGCTGATTTTTTAAAATTTGTTTTTAACAATAGAAACATGTCTGGCGGCCCAAACGCCCACCACTCGCTTTCCGTTCGGCACAGTACATTTCCCCTTTTCATGTGTAACTGTTGAGCTCACGGAGAGAGACGCTTGCTTCGAGAGTCGCCTCAACACGCACGCCACGGCCGATGGTGACGTTTTCGGAATGAGATTTGCGGAGTTTCGTTCACTGGCAGTCGGGTAAACACCATTTGTGGAAGATTTATAATACCGCAATGAGTAATAGAGACTAAACAGCATCTGCTCAGTCCTCGAACTCATCTCAGTACTTGCTTGCGGGCAGTTCGGTTCACACTCGGGTGGAAACCGGGATAAAGGCCATCTTGGTGCCAAGGCAGTGGCATCCCAGTCCAGGGACGCCACCCACTTGTGTCGCAGCTGAGCAGGCAGTCCGGCAAAGAGTGCCCCACTCACAAGGGATTTTAATTCGCGGTAAAATAGATACGATGTTTTGCCTTTACCCCTCGTGGTCCCTTTCTTAATACATTCGGTCTAGCTGAATTATCTTCTAGTGGTTTGAAGGATCGGCTGTTGTTAGATAGATTGAAATAGCATACGGTCTTGAGAGATGGAAGTGGCCTGGAGAGGCCTTCATCCAGCAGTAGATTGGTCATGGCTGATTATGACAGGTAATTGAGATAACGAATCTAGAAAAGATGCCCTATTGTAGATTACACTGACGTGCTTTTAAACACAGAAATGCACAAGGCACAGGTCACTGTGAGTTTTGTAATGCCAACTTACCGTGATTACCCAACGTGCTTTTGCATTTTTTTAAAAGTGCACACTTTAAAGTGTGTCTTATTATAACCCCTCGGTATTGTATGGAATGCTGCACGGTTTCAAAACGCGAGTTGCACAACCGCACTGATGCAGGTGCAATGTTGCTACATCACTCCTAGGAACGTTTAGAAAACCCTATTCAATTACACAAGTTATCATTCAATGGTTGCTGCTGATGTAAGTTGCTTTATTTGGACCTTTGTAATGGCTTTATCTGGCCCCATGGTGACAATACTACTGAGACTCCTGTTGCTAAACAGCGTAGCCAAACACACGTACATTGGCTCGGTCTGATTGAGACGCCCTTGCTGGGTGTGTCAGACATCTAGTGTGTTATATATGTATTTATTAATATGGGGTGCGAGAACATATTGTGAGAACCAAAGGGGTGCAGGCTGCTACACAGGTTAAGAACCACTGAACTAGCTCATGAATACATATTTTTAGACAACGTACCTTATTATTGTCACCGCTGACATTGCCAAAAGGTGACAATTTCAGAATTCCACTAGAATTTAAACGGCAACCAGCTTCTCACGAAAGTCGAGGGCAGCAACCTGCAGACCGCTGCCAATCCTCGGCCCACTGCGGCCCACACGCCGGGAACCAGTGGCCCGGGGAATAACCGTAAACAGAGCGTGTGCGCTAACATACGATCCCCTGTGCGTGCGCCACAGGCTGCTGCACCTGGCGATCATTCACGAGAAGGTGGAGCTCACCCACCGCATCATCTCCGGCACGACCAACACCGCGCTGCTGGAGAAGCAGAACGACCTGCAGCAGGTGTGTGAGTCGCGGCGGAAACAGCGCTGCTCACGTGCGGCCCACCGCACGCAGCCAGTGCCTCTCACCGGCGCTCCTGCCCAGCCTAGTCGTCACTGCTGACCCTATGCCGTGGCTTGTCACCGCTGACCTATTCGTCACGATGCATGCCCAACTCTCGATATTATTCATGATGGCGTTGAAAGTCGACGGCTGATGAAGATGGACGACAATTATGGGGATGGATGTCGACTAACGGATTGTTTATCGATGTTTATAGATGTTAGATGACGTAGATGTTTATTACTACAGCATAAAATACCAAGGGAGCTCACAAGCTCTGGGAGCGGGATTCCCGTGATATAACAAACGTACAAGCTAAATCGCGTCGGTGACGAGCGGCGGCGACGATCGGTGGCTTGTTTGTGGTCGAGCGAGCGTATATCGACGAACAACGCAGCACGAGCGAATAACGAGCGGGCCGTGGCACCCTCCACTCTCTCCGGCAGACGGCGCTGCACCTGGCGGTGGCCGTGGGCGAGGTTCCGGTGGCCCGCGCACTGGCCGAGGCCGGGGTGCAGCTCGATGCGCAGGACCTGCACGGGGACACGCCGCTGCACGTGGCGTGTCGTTCGGAGCGCGGCGCCGACCTGCTGCGCGCGCTCGCGCTGCCCACGAGGAGGCAGCACTTCGGGCGAGCGCTCGCCACGCTCAACTACCGCGGTACGACAACCGACAGCCACGCTTACGCCAACCGCCAGATGGTGGCACCGTGCCAACATCTGAACACCTGTGTTATTTCTGTAAAGAGTAAACCCTGCTCTCCGTTTCCGTCATCTGTGTATTGGCAAAAATGTCTCCATAGGTGCAGGCAGCCAACCACCTGCTCAAGGCGACTGGTGCTTTACACGTCGCTAGGATTATAATGGGTTTTTTTCCCCGTAACGACGATTTACAATGTTAAACGAGTGATAATCAGTCCTGGGCATAGCCCTGCCTTGCACCCTGCGTCTGCCAGGATAGGCTCCGGCTCACCGCGACCCTGTACGGGATACGCAGTTTCTGACAATGGTGATGACGCGTGTTAATCAATCACACCTTGTGTTATTTACGATTGATTGTTTGAAGCACGCTCCTCAAACGAGTCTGATTATGTTTTCAGGCCTCACGTGTTTGCACCTGTCCGTACTGCTGAAGAGGAGGGATATCATGGACTGCGTTCTCGAGCTGGGGGCGGACATCAATGCCCAGGTTTGTACCATTACGTAAACGCACGCACGTTTGTACCAGTGACAGCCAACACCAGCTATACGAGAATGAGGATTGGCTGAAGAGCCGGTCCATGGAACCTCTTCCTTACCGAGGGCTGAATGGGTTTTTTAAATATGATTGGCGGGCAGCCACGTAAAAACACACACCTCGGCGTCGTTATCCAATAGAAAAGCAAGGACGTGAATATGGCTCAAATGTAGCCGTCTGACGCGATAGGAGTTTCTACCCCGTGTCCTTCAGCATGACGCCCAACGTTCCGTGCCGAGATTTTCGTCACAAACGTAACTCCCCGAACAAAATTTCACTCCATCGCCCGGGGAGCGAATCGTCGGGCATTCGCTACGAACGACGCGGTGCGGTCAGAAACCACGCCGGGGATCCGTAGAGGCGCGGAATCACACGCGGCCGGGACCAACGTCGTGGCCCCCCCTCTGGCCCCGACAGGAGCCGAGCAGCGGCCGCTCGGCGCTGCACCTGGCGGTGGAGGCGGGCGACGCGATGATGGCGGCCGCCCTACTGCGGCGAGGCGCGGAGCCCAACGCGAGGACCCGCGCCGACTGCACGCCGCTGCACGTGGCGGCCGGCCGCGGGGACGCGCGCCTCGCCGCCGTGCTCGTGCGGCACGGCGCCGACGTCGAGCGAGAGAACTGGGAGCACGAGACGCCGGCCGAGCTCGCCCTCAACTGGGCCGAGGTGAGCGTTGAACGATCGCCGGCGCTGACGCGCGACCGTAACCGCCGCCGCCTCCGTTTGTGACGCGGCGCCGTCGATCGCTGTGCCGTCGCTGGCCGTGACGTCGCGCGATTGCGGGTACGCGTCGCGTGCGCGCTACGGGGTGGCGTCCGCGGCGACATTACTCAAAACGATCGCGCGACTGACCGCCGCTTCCCCTCTTCTCGTTTCCAGATGAAGTCCGTCTTGTGCTTCGACCGGAGGTGAGCGAGATTCCGCGTCTCGCCGAAGCTGTGCGGACATTTTCAAACGATGCCGAATCGAGGCCTCCTTGTGCCGGGAGAGCTGGGCGGTCTCTGGGGTCACCCGTCCCGGTTCTACGAGGCGAGGCGGGCGCCGGGCGGCCGTCTGCTAACTACCGACGGGGTCCGGAGGCTTTGCGCTCGCGACGAGACCTCTCGCAGCGGTCTCCATCGCAGCCTGACGGAGGGATTCTCGCGCACGCACACGCCCAGCGGATTCCATCTCCTGTTTATCTCTCGTGAAGATGCGAGAGGTTCGCGGTGATCTTGCCGGTCTCTGGGCGCCCCTGAGACGGCCAGCTTGCTCACCGGCGCCAGCATCGGGGAGCCATGGGACTCGTTACACGGAGCACGAAGCGAGTGCACGGCGAGTAACACGCAGCTGACGTGTGCGTACGTGTAAAGCGAAACTTAGTGTGCAAGTGAGGTCGTGTCAATGGCATGCATGCACAAGGAGGCATTGGCTGCTCACGGTGGTCAGTGCTGCATTAAAACTTGTGAGTCTGCTCCTAAACATGCAAACAAAAATGTACAAAAAACAACGTGCGGTTTCTAAGGAAACTTAATTCCTCACAGCTTAGAAGTCCGACTATATCCTTAAAATGTGTACTATAGAGTGTATATAATAAGTGTAAAAAGTTGTGTACAGTTGTGTGAGTCGTGTTTTAGACTATAAAGTTTTCAAGCAGAATGACGCGAGTTAAGCCGTGCGTTGTATTCGGTTCTGATTTCGCGTTCGCAACATTCTCTGTATAATTTTGAAACTGCGATGTAATATATTGTAAATGTACAACCCACAGTGGATGGTTTATTTTGTCTTCCGTGAAAATAAATTCCACCTGTTAATTACCTTGCCGCTAACGTGTTGTCCCCGTGTCCGCATGGGTTTTCGTCTGGCACTTCAGTTTCCTCCCACAGTCCAAAGACATGCTGCTGCTTAGGTTAATTGGCCTGCAGACGAAATT
This sequence comes from Geotria australis, assembly GCA_036362915.1. NCBI lineage: Eukaryota > Metazoa > Chordata > Hyperoartia > Petromyzontiformes > Geotriidae > Geotria > Geotria australis. The sequence continues at coordinate 8,553,352 of JAZEWU010000019.1, read as the reverse complement.
GCCCCCGGTGCCCTGGGATGGATTGTCATCCCTTCCTGGGTATAGCCCTGCCTTGCACCCTGTGTCTGCTGGGATGATAGGCTCTGGCTCACCGCGACCCTGTACAGGATTAAGCGGTTTCTGACAATCGATGGATGGATGGTAACGTGTTGTTCTCGCGTGTGAAAGCGGCGCGTTGCACGGAGCATGCCGCACTGCACGCTGGGTAACGTCACCCGCGATGAGGTGGCTTTGTACAATCGACGGATTGCGTTCTGCGTGACCTCATCCGGGAAAACACATCATTCTCACTGAGAACATCTGATGTAAGGGCCAAACGTTTTTGGAAATGTGTGGGTTTTTTACCTGATGATGTCACGAGCGCAAAATGGGAACAAAGGTCTGTGTATGAAACTCTGAGCAGCTCTTAGAGAAATGTTCGGGGGATTTTTTTACCCCCCTAATGGGTGGGATATTTTTTGTGAATGGAACATGTATTAATGCAAACATTATCGTGGGATACTGGGACACTTGTTTCCGTTGTGTAGGACCATGCATCACTGCTTCCGATCAACGTGAGGTAATGTTTTATCACAAATTCTAATGGAAAAAAAGGTTGCAAGCATACACATTCTGAAGTGTAACTACCAAGTGTTCCTCCTATGTGTGACAGTGGGGCACTAGCGTGGTGTAACAGCGTACTACTGGCCTCGCAATGCACAGGGTGCCGGTTCAAACCCACGTCCTGGCACGCCAGTGGAAACAATGCGGCACGAATCTTACAGCCGCTCCACACAGCCTCGACACACCTAGCAGTTTTAACGGGTGTTCTACAGTTAATTGATTGACAGGTTGCTTGTGCTGGGGTAAAGTTTGGGAACTGCCACACCTTCCAAGACGCCTGGCCAGTGTGGAAGAGAAGGCTAAACACCGTGTGGAGGAGCTCGAGAGCTGGTGGAGGTGTCGCCTGCTCTGGCAGGGGCAAGCACTACAGGACAGCAATACAATTTTTAACGTCCAATATTCGTTCCATGTTAGCAAGGATAATACCGTTTTCTCATTCGTTGAGTTTTTATTCAACCTGGAAGGAATCGTTGAGCTAAGTAGCTCTTTTTAACAGTCGTCCAGCGGGGAGATGCAAACAAGTTACACTATCCCAGGGCAATGGGGGACAATTTAGTCAGGACAATTGAGCTCGGCAGCATGTCTTTAAACTGTGGGAGGAAACCGGAGTGCCCGGCGAAAACCCACACATAAAGGCACCCGAGCTGGGAATCAAACCCGGGTCCTTCCTGTGAGGTGGCAGCGCTCCTCACCGCTAGGCCACCGAGTAGACGTAACCATGAGCGGAGCCGCGATGAATGCATCACGGTTAGAGGCAGCCGCTGGTGAACTTTACCTTTTCACTGCAAACCGACACCCTTGCAATCATTACTAACCATGGGCCAATCATCCGGTCAAAGTGCCACGTTCCGTCAAGCGATATTTCCACGTTCCTCATCTCAGGTGTCGGTTTACTGGCGAGATAATCACTCGTTCGGATAAGTGCAACTGTTTAAACCGAGCGGTTTGTTCCGTGGTGGAGCGAGTGTCTCGCAATAAGAAGGTTGAGAGTTCACATCCTGGTTGGGGGTTGACTCAGGCCACCATCCATCCAGGAGTTGATAGGATGAGCACCACCCTGTGGGGAGGTCACCGGTGCTCGTCCTTTGGGGAAACGCCTCCTCGCCATAGGAATGTGGAATTTTTACCCGTGATTCACAGCTGTAAAAGTGATACGAGTGTCACCTCAATGCTCATGTAATGAGAAAATCGCGGATGTCTGAGTCGGCTGACGCGCTGAGCAAGATGTGAAACTTTCGTCAAAGCCACGGGTGGCTTCCTTATTTGACTCAAAATGGGCCTTGACGTAAAGTGACGGTGACGCAGTTAATCGGCAAGTGTGACCGACGCCGCACAAAGGTGAAGGGCCGCAGACAGACACGAACACAACAATGGTGGCATAGCGACGCACACATTCCGCGAGCCTAAAAATAGTCACGGCCCTTTGCAGACGCAATTTGGAACAAGGTGCGGGGATGGCAGACGTAGATAAGTTGCGTTGGCGGTGTGGCTTTGAGGTCAGAGCACTCACCTGGCACCACAGAGGGACTGGGTTCGAATCCATGTAACTTCCTCTGATGAACCCGGGTTCTCAACAGTCACTAGCACATTACATTGTGGTCTCCACTTTCATGGATTTTTTTTTTTATGACAGAGCAGGTGGGAGTATGCTGCCGCCTGCTTAGTGGAGAGGTCACTGCGAAGGGTCTTCAGAGGTAGTTCAGTGATATCCGCTTCCGTGACCCGTTCTGTAACACGGAGAGTTGCACTGCTCTGCCGGGATTACGAATGGATTTTTCGTCTCAAGACAAGAAACGAATATTGCGCAATCAAGATAAAAACCGAGTGGACAAATACATCCATCCGTCCATTGTCAGAAACTGGTTAATCGTGTTCAGGGTCGCGGTGAGACGGAGCCTATCCCAACAGACACAGGGCGCAAGGCAGCGCTATACCCATGATGGGACGTCATGCCATCACAGGGCAACGGGGGCAATTTAGTCCGCAGGCCAATTAACCTATGCAGCAGCATGTATTTGGACTGTGGGAGGAAACCGGAGTGCTCGTCAAAAACCCCAAAACAATAACGTGTTACAAAAGCGCGTGTAAGCAAACACACCGTCTGGCTGCAGCAGTGTTTACACGCCACACGAACAAACACGGCACTCGCCGCTCAATTGTCCAGACAGATTTGAGGCACATCAGATTTCTGACGGTAAAAATGCAGCACGACGCCTTAATCAGACGTGACGAATTCTCATACAAGCCCACACAGTAAAAGTACACACACACACAAAAGTGTGTTACCCAGTCAACACACAAAACATTCCGCCTCTTGCCCAAGTAGGCTGGCGTCACCCACTGCCCCGCGGGGCTCCGAGTGACGCATTGCGGTCACAAAGATTTCCGCAGATTTCCGCTTCTTTGGACATATGTCAATGTTAATGGGTGCAACTTACTGGTTTGTTTACGAGGCCTAACCCATTGATTCATTGAATTATGTCAATCTGGATTCAGTCTTGGAGCTGAGGGTTGATGCCCGTGACAGATGCATTCCAATGTCAGGGATCTTTAGTGCCTCTCATGGGGAACCCTGAAAACCTGTCTCACATCCACCGCAGTCCCACCGCCTTACCAACGTGTTTCCTTCTCCCCTCTTCACTTCTGTTTTACTTTGCAGAGTCATCTTCATCATGCCTGCAGATAGGACCCTCTGCAGATATGTCCCACTTATGCCATGTTCATCACATTAACGTACTTTATAAAATAACATCAGGACATCGTTTGTGAATAACGTGCAAACTGGACGGCAGTTACAATTAAGGTCGGCTGCCTGATCTGTCCATCGAGTCGCAGTAAAGTGGGACCTGTATGTTTTGCAGAAATATCTTTGGTAGAGCAGTCTACATATATGACCATTCGCCACAGTGTAAACATATTTAAAATGTACATATTTCCAGAATTTAATCTCGACCCTGAATCGTGACAGTTTAATATATTACACTCAGATCGCCGCTTCCACCCATGTCGCACATATTGCATGTCGCACATATTAATATGTTAGTTGGGGAATTATGCGGTTGTATTAGCACACACACGGCCATGGAACAGTGGGACACGCCCGCCTGTTAGTTGGGAGGGAAATTTGGCGAGGTGAGGTTGCTTCGTCTTGTCGCTCCTAATATTTCGTGAATCTGTTGCTGAGGAAAGGGATGTCTGGTCCACTCTCCTTGGACTGCTGCCACCGCGACCCTCACCAGGACAAGCGGTTTAGAAAATGGATGGATGGATAATGTCAAAATGTATAATGAGAAAGTGTACATGTAAGAAACATTTATAGAGTTTGTTTAATCGTAAGATGTGTTACACTGTCTGCAGGCGAGCGAGAGAAGTTTCTGATTATGAGTTTGCGCATGTGCGCTGTGTTGCAGGCGCACTGTCTACAGAGTTGGGAAATATAATTGCGAGAGAAGACACGTGTTGGTGTGGATTCGAGCTGTGGTGCTGGGAGACGTACAGCACAGCAGACCAGTGGCGTGTGGGGAGCACGAGGAGGATTACAAAAACACACAACGCAGAATTTTACCATCAGACCCTCCTCCAGTGTATTCACACTCGCGGCGTTCACCTGGTCAACGTTTTAGTTAGCCGAACGCCAGCCTGCGGTCTCTCGTGCGATCGGCGGCCATATCGTTTGAAGAGACAAAGGCGGCTGTGTGCGCCGGTTACACGTCCTATATATTATGTTAGCGCCCAATAAATGTTTGTTTTAGTTGTGGAAGGAAATCGGAGAACCAAGAGGAAACACGCGCAGATAAGGGAAAGAAAACACAAACTTGACACAGAAAGGTGCCCGAGGAGGTCTCGGGCAGGACTTTCTTTCTGTGAGCCACGCGGTCACGCAAGCGGTGACTCATCCCGTGCCCGGTGTTTACGAGGCCGCACAGACAGAGACGTGGGCACGCCGACCTCGCGGGGGGCGATGGCTGTGTCACCCTGGCGGGTCTGACCGCCGCGTTGTGTTAAGCTGCCCACGGAGTGCCGCGCTCCTACAGATCTCTAGGTTTGTGCCCCCCCCCAATCAAAACCACTCTTCCATATGCGCCCCCACCGCCACTCAGGTCACTGAGGCCCCAGTACGCGGATCGCAAGTCCACGCTTCTACTCAAGGCTCGTGTTTCGCACGGTGCATTTATTGTATTTTATCAACACAACATCTACCGCCGGCGTTCTCTGCCCACGTTGTAAACATCTCCTACACGTCATCCGTGCCGCAGTCCGTGCCCCTGACTGTCCGTGCCCCTGACTGTCTGTGCCCCTGCTGAAGGGATGCGTGGGGAGAGCGGGCGGTGTGATCTGTGTTTGGGGAGAGCAATGTGATCCGTGGAAGTCGCTCTCTCCGAGCGTCGCTCTCCTGAGTTTCCACTGCTGGCGGAGTGATTTCCCGCGCGATAGCGCCCACGCCGGCTGCGAGAGCCACCGCACCGCGTTCGGGGAGCACAGGCGCTGCCGCTCCAGTGGAGGTGGCTGCGTGGGAGGAAAACGGTGGAAAGTTGTGTTGTTTTTACGAAACATGTAGCCGCAATGTGCAAATGTCACACCAAATTAATTCTTTGGCTGGGTATTTTTTTAATTGGCTTCCCACATGGCACGGGTGGGTGAGATAAGATTTGTTTCCACGTATTTTAATCGCAGACTTTAAACGCTACTAATGGAAAGACTGCATCGCAGCAGCAGCTCACGCTTGAAGCGCACGGGGCCTTTGAACCGATGACATACCCGCGGTTAGCGGCCGGGATGCGGCGACCATTCACCTCCGACCGTTGCCTCCATTAACTCGGAACCTGCATCTGCCTGCAGGGTTTATTCTATCATTACTGTGATGTTAAACGCGTAAGAAAATAAGGTGATGTTGGTGATGTTGATAATGTGAGACACCTTGCTGCTATTAATGCCCTGTATTTTCCCCACAAGCTGAGGTGCCCCGCGCACGCACCCACGCTCCTCGGTCAATGTGCTATTGTTGGCTTTGCAGTCGCAACTGTTGCCAGGCCATGAAGCAGGAAATACCTGCGGCACGCCTCAAGGCTGAGATGTCCATATGATTGTACGGATAAGCAAGCAGTGGCGTGGGACACGGATGGCACGCAAGCCAAAACCTCTCCGGAGTTTTCTCGGACAATCCCGAATTGCACGTCGTGACTGACACGTGGAAGTTAGTGGCTGTCACATTGCCACGCGTCGCTAGGCGACCGTCGTGGAGAACATACAAACTCCACACACAAAGGTGGCACCCGGCAATCGATCCCGGGGCCTTGTTCCTGTGAGGTGAAAAGACAAAGTGGTCGCAGCTTACACAAGTTGACAAAAATGTCAAAAGGTCATGGTCCTCTCACGGAAAGCATTCACACACATGTATTGAATCGCTTTCATGTATTGGTTAACCGTCGCGCCGGCCTGGTCTGTTCGATACGATTACAGACAGAGAGACAGGATAGGCTGGCGCGGACTACATGAAACAAACTCCTAATTGCAATGCACAATTTACAAACACCTGTGAGCCAGTGGCGTGCAGAGGTTTGGTGATGCCCGGGGCCAACTCCAACTCCTCGATTGTATGCTGCCTAGTGACAACTTTGGGAACTATCATCCATTCATAAAATGAGTTGTAAGGCAGTACTATAACGCGACAGGGCACAGTGGATGATGGAAAATAATGTCGAACGGCGTCGACAGGGCACTGAAAGAGTTAATCGGCATGAGGCACAGTGTTTACACACAACAGGTTCTGTACTCTGGTCTCGCTTATTAAAACACGGATCCACATTCACACCAGCTTGTGGGACTGTCTAATTTCACTCTTTGATTGGATGCCCCCCCCCCCTGAAATGGATGCCCGGGGCCGTC
>JAZEWU010000019.1:8525227-8539147 GCA_036362915.1 Geotria australis | reverse complement strand
AGCTTCAAGCCTGTCTGCTAGTAGTTCCACACAGCAATACCAGATTTGTAATCCACAGAGCTGTACATGTTATACTGTACAACCCGGTGTGATTCCACGGCTTGAAGGCTTTGACATGACTGGTAAGGCAGGTAGATTGGGTCACCTTACCACGATGGCCATTACAGTATAGGTTGAAGGGGGAGCCCAGGGCTAATTTAGATATCACTCACCTTTGTTATGGCCAGGAATCGAACTCGGGTCACTGGGTTCACAGAGCAGTGTGCAAACCACTGCTGGACCACTCCACCGCAGAGCTGGAAAATAAACTGAGGTCAAAATTGAATTTCACAATGTTTTGCGTAATTACAGTGTAATTAGGTGATTTTTTTTTTACATAATGTGACAACCGGCATTAATGACAGGCCGTGAGAGGTGTCGCCTACGTGCTGTTCCTTGAACCGCATGGGCCACAGCCACGCGGGCAACTCTCCTCACAGGGCATGTGCCAGCAATGGCTTCAAGTTTAAAATATTTGTTCAAAACAATTTTTGTTTACCGAACGTAAGGCTATTGTGCCGCCAGATCTTCTTCTTTGCGATTCTTCGAAGCACGATGGTCAGCTTCTGGACATCGTTGTGTTTCAGCTCAGCCTCGAAGTGTTTGGTAGAATTCGCAGGTATTACCAATTATTACTTGACAGGGATCGCGACGTGAACGCTTCTATCTTGACCCCCTGCCGCCAGATGATTTATAAACAGTGCTTTCTGCCATGTTACAAGCAGTTTTTTCAATTAGGACATACTGTAGAATGGCACATGCACATACAGTACATGAACATACAGTACAGATTATCGGGTATGAGCATGTGGTGAGAAGAGTGTGAGACATCCCCTAGGGGATCTTGTTCCTAACCACACGTGTTTAAGTGTAAAAGATTACATTTGTCTGCTGATGTGCCTCCAGGAATGTTAGGACGATGCCAACGCCGTAGAAACCCAGGGTCAAAAAACACCACTCACGTCTCCCAAAGACAGAAATAATACCTGCGCTGCTTATGAGATGCTTTATTAATGACAAAACAAGAGCAAAGCATGAATCCTAACAGCTTCACCAACACGAAGCAACACTGTACACAAACGCTGGGAACAAAACAGAGAAAACAACACAGACCAACACTGCACATGTCGACCGGACCTCTGTCTCTTGGGTGCAAGGTTGAGTGGAGCAGTGATTCACGGTGATCCAGACTAACCTACTGCCCGCAGACTTCCGAAAAAAACCCGGTCAGGTTGGGCTTATGAAGGTTAACCAAACCATCGTTTGACCTATTCTCGTTGCATTGCAATTCACCCACTGGAACGTCACTATTTACAAAATTGTCCGATGTCAGGACTTCGCATAAATTCATGAGTGCTGTAATCGTTTTTTTTACATTCATGGGCCGTAAAGCATAGGCCAGTATTACCTGCATTTATCCACCAGTGGCATCGCGTCTGCCCTGCTCCGTCACTGCATGCGGAGCATTGAGTCCCAATGAGTATCGATCAGCAACTCCGGGGTGCACACCTCGACGCATGTGCCACCAGCATTGGTTATTTTCCGATAATATTGTTTACACAGAAACAAACACTACGGCGCAAAATGCCGGTCGCATCATCGCACACTTTAAATCTGCGTGAAATCACACCTGTGAGAGGGGCGTCCTTCCCATCGCGACCGTAATGAAACCCACATTACTCATGCGCCACTTAAGGTCACACATCGTACAATCATTTTCTGCAATGGAAGAGGAACCGCTTGCACGTCAAGATAACGTCTCGGCAATGAATAAACACGAACACATGGGGTGGTATTTTATTTTCTTTCCCGCATTTCAACTTGAAATCAAGCTTGAGAAAACAAAGAGCTTTCCAGCAACAATCACTGAGCAAACAAGGTCGCAGGTCACTCTCTACCCACATTAAGGTGCATTATATTGCAAAGGTGTGCAGTAACAAATGCAGGAATGGTGTACAGTAGGTGTGGTATTTGTAAAACATCCGGCCTTTGCCTCTCATCTCCCAGCCAGGCCCGTCACACGATCGCTCCCTGGGCGGAGCGCAGGGCCGCCGCCGCCGCCACGCCGCGTACAAATCGCGTGATTGACAACACTGCTGTAACATGCTTAGGCGGTTTTTTTCTTAAAAAAGCAGCCCACGGCCCCCTGCGCACTTTAAAGGAAAAATAAATACAAGTAAATGATCATAAATAAATATAAGTCTGGTGTCTGGCACTGGCTTCGCATGACAACATCGTTGGAATACCAAGTACATAAAACAAAGAGCAAACCTTACCCAGGTGTTTGAAGTAAAACACTGTTCGCGTTACGCTCGAAACTCGGTAAAAACGTATTCAGTGGTGGTCTCACAGAGACACAGCCGTGCACACCCGTAACGACAGCTTCCTCGTGTTAAAAGCAACAAGTCTGGAATGTTTGCGTGTGGCAGCGCCAGTCGCTAGATTAGCAGAATGCTCAGGTCTTGGATAGTTCACAAAGCAAGCGGGAGGTACGTGCCGACTTGCTCGTGCCTGCAAAGTGCTACGGAAAGACCGCCAACTTGGGTCGAGTCATGAGGAAGGAGAATTACATTCAAACAGAAGAGTATTAGAATATATTTTCTCTGTTCTAATATTGTTACAAAATTATCCTGAATGATGACAATTCATCAGTGTTGTGTGAAATTCCATCCGAGCTCCCGTTGAAATGGCTTGAAACTGTCTACGCTTCCACACTGTAAACACATGAAGTTTACAAACTGATGAATTTTCTATCATAAAAAAAAATCATTCATTTGGATAAAATGTAAGTGCATATTATCTTCTCCTTCCCAAACATGAAACGTGCTGCCCAGGCTTATACGACCTAGGACAAACAGATAAACTGCACCTAGGCGCTATTTGTGAAAACCCAACACAAGAGTCCATTACACAGCAGCCAAGGCAAGCCGAGACCAAGGTGGCGGTGTGTTTTGAGGCTCCGCAGCGCTCCCAAACTATGACCTGCACATCCTCGCCAGCGCGTGCGTGCCAGCGTGTCGCTTGCTGTCCCGTAAGTTACTGCGCGTTGACATGATGTCGTTTAGCAGCATCGGCGATAGCCACAGCACAGCTGTGTGCCTCTCCTCCGTAAGGTAGAACTCGCTTCAAATAAGGCTGGTTTAACAGTACTGTACAGGTGTTAATGACCTTTCTCTTTGCCAGTGTGTGTGGGAGGTTGTTTTTTTTGCAAACTGCCCCACTGGACCTGATGCAAGGTCTTAACGCATTTACATTCCCATCTGGTCTTCAACTCTTAAGAGCATGCCCATGAGGTCCTAGCAGCGGAACTAAACAAAATATTAATTGAGAGAGAGAGAAGAAAAAAACTTGACTTTAAATCCTTTCAAAATAACACAAATTCCCTCTAGCCTAATAAACAAACCCTTTCAGAAGTGAAAACCAATGGGATGTGCATAACTAACACTACATTAATATGCTTTAATAACTTGTTTGGCGTACATTGCCCTACGCTAGTCATAAAAGCAGCATTTGCACTAAATGATCAATCTTCATGTCTGTCAACTAGAAGCCCAACGCAAGCCCAATTAAGGGCTCACCACAGATGCTCCAATTCCTCTTTGCATAACTGCTGAAGTTGGCCTTCCACTGCTCCCAAACTTTGCTTCTAAACACAAGACGAGCAGCAGGGTTTAATTGTGCTGCAGATATTAACACAACGACGATTCATTCTGGACTCTGCAGTTGCCCAATTAATGCATCTACAACGTAACATTTACCTCTGCACAGTTTTATTTTATCAGTCAATTAACTCCTAATTCTTTCCGTAACTGCCACAGCTGTTGCGTAATCAATTAGCACTTGAACAAAACCCAAAAAAGCTAATGCCAAGCTATGGCAAAAATGTGTGTATATAACCATTAAGTACGGCATGCTAATATATTTTAGCAAAAGCTAAACATTTAACTCTGATAGGAAAAGAAACTATTGACCTTGCACCTTCACTAAATGTATTGTGTAAAAGGCAATGATTCTACAACTTTCAAACTGACCGATAAAGTAAATTCTGAGCAAATCAGCTGCAATCATGAACATTTCTAACTCCCCATGTAAGCTGCTGAACTGGGCTAGTCCAGGCTAAAGCTCTGCATACGTAGCACAAATCGAAGAACTTAATTGTGTTTAACACTTTGTCTGCCGATTGTAAAGCTCACAGACCGTTTAGAACGCGACACGTAATCTCAATGCAGCATGCTTGGCATGGCTAAAATGGTGTTCATTTTAGGCCAAGGAGGTAAACAGCAAAGTCTGAGCCACTTATTACACTTTCCACTTACGAAAAAACAGCAATATTTGCCGTTGATTACAAGTTATCCTTCCAACGTTTAATAATATGTAATACGTAGTTAGTAATCCTTCACATATCCATCACAGGAAAGCCGCAGCTGAACGTAAAAGAATGGTAAACACTGCGTCTGCTCGAACTGCAGGCAACTGAAATGTTCTCGCGCGTTAACGCGTCGTCGTCACGGTCTGTGAGCTCTAACGCAGGGCGGACAGAGCGCCAAACGAGCCACCCCCGCTTACCGAGGACCGGTGGCTCCACGGCGCCTAAAGCCCCTTACTCTCCGAAGCTCTCCACCTCCCTGCAGAAGGTCCAGGTGGGTTGGTTGAAGACGTCGAGGCGCTGCTCCGGCGGCGTCGGGGACCAGGGCCGGCCCAGAGCCATGGACACCTCGTCCACCAGCGCCCCCATCACGTCGAGGCTGCAGCCCGCGGTCGCCGGCGTGCTGCTGGTCAGGACCGGGGGGTCCCCGATCACCATCTGCACGTGCAGGAACGCCTCGGGGTCAAAGTCCAGGCTCTCCTCCGTCACCTCGAGCACGCGCAGGCTGGCGCCGCGCAGGCGCGCGATGGCCACCAGGTTGTCGGCCCACATCACGTAGCCTGCAATCCCAGCGTGCGGCACGGGCGTCAGTCACGGGCGTCGCTCCACGCGATCCGTTCACGTCGGTGGAAAGGCAATCGTGTTGATATGCGCCGGAGAGGGAAATCATCTCCAGATATCTGCGTTACTATGTTGAAACCTGATCGAATAGTGCTTTCCAGCAAAATGTTAATTAGTCCTTTTGTGTTTCTAATTATTCTGTAATCGATTTTTAACTTGAAGACAGAACAAAATACAAATAAAGCTAACGTGTGATCGTTTCCAACAACACGGAAAATCGAGCACAAAAACCCACCGAAGCGCGTCGGCGTTTCTCACCGTGGATGGTGAGCCTCGACAGGCGGCTGCACTTCCACGCGAGCAGCACCAGCGGGTCCTCGTGCTGGCCCTCGCTCAGGTCGGGAAAGAGCTGCGTCATGGACGCGGCGGACGCGGGCTCGCACGCCTCGCGCACCAGCACGGCCTGCGCCAGCGTGCGGCCGTACTGGCGGGACACCAGGTCAAGCACGGCCGCCGACAGGCCGGGGCAGCCGTCCAGGTGCAGGCGCTCGAGCGGCAGCGCGGGGCGCAGCACGCGCAGCAGCAGGTCGCCGTCCACGCCCACCGCCAGGAGGTAGACGCGCAGCGCCGTGTTTACAGCCGTCAGCAGGGACCAGTCGCAGTCCTGCAAACAGTGGGAGCCACGTCGCGCTTTGTTAAGGAGACAAACTTGGCTTTATGATGCAATATTTGGATAATGAATTCAGCCAATTACTGAGTTGTTATAAAACGGGAGGAAACCACAGCACACAGAAACACTCCACTATTGTAATGGGGAAACACTGAATCCCATACAATTGGGAACGATTGAGAACGGTCCACATTTTGCTGTACCGCTTTCTCCTAGCGTTCCAGGGAGTGGTTCCTCAACCTCAGTGGGAGGGAGTTGCATATTTGTGATTCACCTAGCTTCACTGCCTCCACAGTGCTGGAATACAGGTCTGCTCCACTACCGCCCGGCTTAAAGAACGCATGTTTTAAGCCTCACTTAAAACAGGACATGGTGTCCATTATAGGAATATGGAATTTTCAAACAGATTAAGAGCCAGAGACCAGAGCCACTTCACAATCATCAGGGTATGGAGCTGCTTCAACGTTTCTTCCTGTAAGCCAAAGTTCACTACATTCTTGCAAGACGTTGGCTGTTTGGATTTTATATTCTTAAAACTTTGAAACACAAATCGCCTTGCATAGCTGTCCGATGTGTTTGTGGATTGCTGTGGGTTCTACAAAGTTTCTCTGCATATGCTGGCAGTTTCTTCAGGGAACTGAAGAAACACATGCTGCCAGCTCTTGGAACAAATTGGCATTCGCCAGTTGTGTGAACCAATGCTGAAACTTTTGGTACAAAACCGTGTGCGTTAAACCTATGAAACGTCAGACACTTTGCCAAACATTACGCGGCATAAACTGAAAACACATGGGAATGCTGTGCAGCACAATCGCAAAAGCCTATGCAGTAAACCCCCTTTGCATTTTCCACAAACCCACCTGGGGCATGCTCTCGAGTGACTTCCCGGCTCGCGGATGCTGGTTATGCAGCAGGAGTGAGATCCTGGCCAGAGGGACGGCGCCGGGGCTCTCCGCCCGTCGCGCCAGGGTCTGCGCCAGCTCCGCCGTGAAGTCGGTGAGGTCGAGCGCCAGGCAGCGCAGGTTGCGCATGCGGCTCGCTTCCGCCGGTCGCAGGAGCGGGACGGCGGACGTGGCCGCGTCGGGGCCCGGCGTGAGGCGGCCGCCGTGGAGACGGAGCAGCGCGAGGTGACGCAGAGACGCGAGGCTCGTTTCCGACAGCGACGGCAGCAACTCGGGCGTGGCCACCTCCAGCATGAAGGCCAGCGACAACGAGCGCAGGCGCTTGCAGTTCCGCAGGATCTCACGCACCAGAGACTTTAGTCTGTGGATGGGGGAGAAAAACATGGACATCATTTGGTCCCTTGGCAGAATACTGCTGGATGAGGGCCTCACAATGCCGTGTGGATTATGACAGTTACTTTACCATCATGCTCCACGCTGGTCATTGCGGGTTGAAGATGGGGAGCAATGTATGATAATGTATTGTGCTCCCCCTGGGTATAAAGTAAATTATCTGCCACACACACAGTCCTGCAGCCCTATGACAACCAGGTGATTCATGGTAGTCACCCATAAAAGCACAATTTTATCTCAACACTGATTAGTTTCCGAGATTGGGCGAATTGCAGACTTGATCGTAGGTGGAGAAATACATCATCTTTAAAACAACACAATTCTATGCCATCAGAAAACAAATATTGTACTTGGTCTATGAGCAAACCAGGGCCAGTGCCAAGGTTATATTTGGTTAGAATAAGTTGGTATGGCGACACCATGAGATATAGCTTCATATTAACTAGTGCTGTTTAATTTTAACACTAGTAAACAATGAAAACATGGGCTTGAGAAGACATGGCTGATGGTCGAGACCAATATCGAAGTGGTAGCCAAAGGGTCGAATGCGACCGACAGCAGTACTAGAATAGCCAAAGTCCAAACATCTCAACCGGGACCCACCTAAAAATATTTACAACCAGTGGAGTTTTTTCAAAGCAAACAAATTACTTTGCTAATGGTGGCGCTTATTGTCAGTGCTGGAGGCAGTATGGTAACGATGGAGTTCATTCTAGGTGTGTTAGGTGGTAGCAGTGATTTTGGTAACACTGCTGTAGTTTGTGATGATAGGGGTTATGATTAGCGGTGGTAGTAGACTGGACAGATGACTGATCATCGTGGCTGTAGTTAACGGTTGTTTATTTAAGAAGCGAAAGTGTTGTTGGTGACGGTGATGGAGATGGGGAGAGATGGTGAAAGTGGTGGTGTAGGTTATTGTGGTAACGAGTGTGTGTGGTGACAGGGCTGGGTAGTGTTGAGCATTAACGAAGGGCCCACACGCAAATCGCATCACTCACTCCTCGGTGCGTTCACCGTCCGGGTCAATGGCCGCCGAGGGTCCCGTGCCGCCGGCTATGGGCTGCAGCGACCCGGCTACGTCGATCACGCTGTCCCCGAGCAGGGCCAGTCGCTCCAGGTTACGGTTGCCCCTGAGAGAGCGCAGAACCTCGGCCGCCCCGTCGACGTGTGACTGTAGAAGCGCGGTTACGGAACAACATCCACCACCAACTCCTCCACCGACGGTGCTGCTGTTGTTGTTGTTAGTGTTGTTGCTGATGGTGTTGGCTCCAGCGGCACTGGCAGCGCCTCCGATACTCCCACCGTCACCACCACCAGCGGCGGCGGCACCACCGTCACCACCGCCTCCACCGTCCCAATCCCACGAAGAGCTCTCTAGGCCACCGCGGGCCAGGTGCTCAAAGGAGAGCGAGAACGCGCGGACAAACGAGCCGCAACGCGCCGACAAGAAGGCGGCGCCGCTGAGCGCATCATCCCCACCGCCGCCGCCAGTAGCACCTCCACCACCAGCTCCACCACCAACACCGCCGCCGCCACCACTACCCCCTGCGCCAGCAGCCCCTATCCGCAGCCTCAGCGCGGGCCACAGCGACGGCTGGAAGAGGCAGGCCCGCCAGCGGGAGCACACAGAGGAGGCGGCGAGGCGGTCCCGCGGCGGCAGGAAGGAGAGAACGTGCACGATGATCTCGCAGGGCAGCGCCGAGGCGTCGACCCGCTGGCCGCACGGAGCCAGCGCCATCGCCACGGGCGGCCCCGCGCCCCGTAAACAAGCGGCACGGCCACCACGGAGCGCCCTTTCACCCCGGCCGGCAGGGCTAAACCATCACGCCGCGACGCGCGGGGGTGGGAGTCGATCACGGGAAAGAGAACGGGTCGGCGAGTTACTCGGTCAACCTGCTGCTGCCGCCGCCGCCGCCAGTGGCGCCGATGCGGAAAAGAGCAGCTCAGTTCGCTCCGTCAACTGTGCGGACTGGCAAGAAAAACTGTAATCGGCGGCATTTGGGGGAAATGGCCATTCTTCGGGGAATGGATGTGCTATATGTCTCCCTTTAAAGGACGGTTTTTTTGTAAATAAGCAATGCCTCTTTCACAAACCTGTCTCTCCATATAACAATAAACGTGTCACACAATCCATCGGCAGCACGTGCTTATGTAAGCTGAGGTGGTTCGGGCATCTGGTAAGGATGCCCCCCGGAAGGCTCCCTCGGGAGGTACTTTGTGACCCTCGGGTGAAAGGCGCTATATAAAATGGTATTATTATTCCAGGCGCGGCCCACCGGGCGGAGACCTAGAGGCCGACCTAGGACACGTTGGAGGGATTATATCCTTCGGCTTGCCTGGGAACGGCTGGGAATCCCCCAGGACGAGCTGGAATCTGTTGCTGAGGAAAGGGATGTCTGGTCCACTCTCCTTGGACTGCTGTCGCCGCGACCCTCACCAGGACAAGCGGTTTAGAAAATGGATGGATGGTTTATGAGCGCCTTATTGACGGACGAGTATCCCCCCCCTGTGTCGAGCGAGGTGGTATCGCCTGGCAGGGTCACTCGAGGACGCGGCGCCCCGAACCGAGCATGGCGCCGCGGCCCCGCGTGTGGCGCAGCACGAATTGCGAGGAAGCAACAAGCTCAACACTCACAACAACACCACAAACAATGAGACGAACAAGCATTACAGTAATTCACAGCCCGCTGGCGATCCACTGCTGGATGACGGCCTCCCGAACCAGTCGGTCATGATGGCTGCTTGGCCATACTTCACCACGATGGTCACCGGGTTAATGAAGCGATGCCTGTTTGGAGAACATTCGCCACGGATGTTATCCGTGAACAGTAATGGCACTCGCTCGGATGGATTGGTTGTTAGGGCAGTGCGCGCTAATCACCACCGCCCTGCCAACGGGCGCACCGTTGGATGGTGTTTCTGTAGCGCCCAGACAGCCCCTGACTTGGTGAATACATTAAGCCGATCCATTCACGTGACGACTGGCCCACGCCATGAGATTGTGGAATTTCCATCTTTCCAATGGGGATTTGAGCGTTGCTCACTTGAGACTAGAGGGACTATCCCCTCAAGGTTAGTGTGCTGTAATACGTAGATTGGTGGAAGAGCGGTGGTGCTGTTTCTGGCTATGGTTAGAACAACACAACCGTATCAGTTTGAGTCCTGGCCAGTCAACATCAGTGGTTAGAACCCGTTAGATGATACATCCGAACCGGTCCCGGGCCTGCTCACAAACCCCAACCGGCAATCGTGGCGAAGTATGGCTCGCCCAGGGGGTCCGTGATAACAACAACCGACATTCGCCACTAAGTGGCGGTGACATCACCACGGCACCTGTGCCAGGCTAGGTGCACCTTGAGGCCATGCATAGTGTCGAAGGCTCGCTGACAGGAGGTCACGGGACTGACCCAGGTGCCGCTGGCTGCCTGGCTGAGATGACTGGCTGGGGCGCCACCTGTGCTCCAGACCGCGCGTGATGCACCCACGTTCACAGCCGCTGCTCTCTATTGAGTGCTTTAGCTCCGAGCCCCACCCGCTCCCCGCGCTCTCGGCCTATCAGCTGCAAAGACCCAACGGACCCGCCGCGCGGGCAGCCAATAAGGACGCAGGTTGAGGGCAGCGCGCGTTAAGGAGGCCGCGAGGCGCGGCGCACGTGTCACTGACACACGGGAGCTTCTCACCTGGAGCTGTCTCACCGTCTTCTTCTTTGCGATTCTTCAAAGCACGATGGCTGTGAACTGCCTCATCCTGAACGTGGCATGACCGCTTTGTAACCGAGGCTGGATGTGCTCTGTTAATGTCTGGATTTTGTTTGTTAAGTTTTAAAACCACTTAAAATATATTGCCAGTAGGGATTTAAAAAAATAATAATCGATTTTTCGTATGAGATTAAACTAATCAAGTGATGGCGATTGTGATAAATTGTCTTAAGACAATTAATGTATTAGGAATATATTTACTGTTTCATGTATTGTATTAAAATAAATGTCGCCAAAACAGTGAATTAACATTTTTTAGGGTCAATTTCTTTTCAAGTTGTACACCGACACAATTATACAGATTGCATAGGTAGTTTTTTCTTACAATCACCACGCATTGTCTTGAGTCCAGACTGATGTTCGACTCATCCGATAGAAACTTTGCTGATGCAGTGGGAATTCAGCTAATGTTTCTTAATGACTCCTCAGCGTACGCAACACTGCACTGTTTGCGGTGTGATAATTGAGCACGCAGGTATTTCTTACCGTGTTATACAGTATCATGGTCCAGACGTATAATTTCAAAGCTTTCCGTGGTCGTAAATCCCAACCAGCTTTGGCATCGTGTGGCCAGCCACATCCCTACCAACAGTAATCAAAGAAGTTCACAGTGATTACCACCGGACAGCTATAATTCCCAGGCTCCTAAGCTGTTAAGCAATGCTACTGCTACACTGAGCTGTTAATTTGACCACTGAACAAACACCTGCTGTGCATTGAACCGTCGCGTCCGTGGTCGTGATGTGGCCTGGGTGGTGCCAAGTCACAATTTTAACTCGTCTTTCATTCTGTTGTTCATTTGCCCTGAAGACACATTTGTTAAAATATATTAGCCAAGTAGATGATTCAGACCAATGCTATCCAGCAGCATTTGTTTACATAAGCAAACTCCGGACCGGTTTCGAACTTTCAGATCTCATAAACAGAGTTAGGCGTATTAAACCTTGATTCCATCTTAGCCTCCGTGACCTCCCTTATCCAACCTGCACGTAAACTGGTTTGCCCATTAGCCCCAGCGATCATCGTAATGAACGCATATTCCCCGCATCACTATTGACAGAGGCGGCTTAGCTTGGCTGTTTGTGGAGGAATAATTACCGTGAGCACGTCTCCATCTCAGTGGGGTTT
Organism: Geotria australis; assembly: GCA_036362915.1. Lineage (NCBI taxonomy): Eukaryota > Metazoa > Chordata > Hyperoartia > Petromyzontiformes > Geotriidae > Geotria > Geotria australis. Next base: position 8,527,330 of record JAZEWU010000019.1, on the reverse strand, counting down.
AAACCCAGCCACCGGGGTCACGGGTAATTCATGGTTTTCCAAACTGGCAAAATTCTAAACGGAACCACAACAAAGCCAGCAGCGGCGTGAGCAGGCACTGTATTTGCAGGTTGCTCCTTCCAAGTTTTAATTACCAGATGCGGGTCGACTCAGCCTATCTCTTCAGGCACGATAAAACAGGACAGACGTTGTGTACACTCAACATGGGCCATTCTACGGAAATAACGCGCCGCCTCCACTTCACCAAAGTGGTTAAATATCATAAACCCCATGAGCAAGGTGGCGCGGAGGAGTCTTTCATTCAGCAGTGGTTTGACAAAGGTCTGTATCTTCTTAAAATTTGTACCACACGTGATGGCTCGCGTCCGCGTGTTTGCGGGGATTAGAATCCTCCTTAAGACGCAAGCAGTGCGTGGGGTAACTCCGCCCGATGCAGCCTGCCCACTCCGCCGCGCTCTCCTTGGCCGAGCAGGCGTGGAGCTCCGCCACTCGGCCCCTCCATCCTCCTGCTCCTCCACCCTCCGTGCTCCCTACCACACCTCCTCGCTCGACCGTGCGTCCCCCTGTCGCCCGAGTTCTCCCTGTGCTCCTCTGCAGCCCGGCTCAAGTCACGATGGGCGACATCGGAAAGCTGGTGATGAAGTGGCATGGCAGCTTTGGAAAAGCCACGGATTTCGACTCGTGGGGCCAACTGGTGGAGGCGGTGGACGAGTACATGATGTGAGTGGGGTCATGTCGCCCTCCCTGTTGCCTGTTGCCTGCACCCACGGTGGAGGGGGGGTGTCGCTAGGTGTGAGACGAGGTGATTGGTTGGTGTTAGAGGCTCGTGAGTTCATTCATTTGTCATTGTTATGATAATAATAATAATTTAAATTTATATAGCGCCTTTCACCCGAGGGTCACAAAGCGCTGCACAAGGGCCGCGAAGAGGACGGCATGTCAACAACGAAAGAAAAAATGATGATGGAGTAGCGCTGCCGTCTCACAGCAAGAAGGTCCCCGGGTTCGAAGCCCGGCTCCGGTGCCTTTCTGTGTGGAGTTTGCATGTTCTCCCCGTGTCCGCGTGGGTTTTCGCCGGGCACTCTGGTTTTCTCGCACAGTCCAAAGACATGCTGTATAGGTTAACTGGCCCTGCCTTGCGCCCTGTGTCTGCTGGGATAGACTCCGGCTCACCGCGACCCTGTACAGGATTAAGCGGTTTCTGACAATGGATGGATGGATGAATCGTACATGAACAAAACGATTACCTGGATAATGCCATCGTGAGCCTCAGTCGCGCTGTGCATTGCGTTGTTGACACTTGAGATGAGGTTTGTGGTGCAGCGGCTGCAGGGATGATGCGTTTGCCTCCCGTGTTGAATGTCTCCTGCATGCAGCCTTGCCAGGCAGCTTCTCAAAGAGGCACAGTCACCGCCAAACTGCTCCGGATTCACTGAAGACCAGAAGGTATGGAAATTCTCCACCGCAGGATGGGTTTTCAGTGTCTGTCTCAAACGCTCTGTCTGGTCATATTTGAGCGGTCTTGGTCTATGTGATGTGTATTGTCTGTTTTGTATATTGTTTCTTTCATTCCGTATCGATCAATGTGTCTCGACAGGTCTGAAGGTATACTTACTATGTTAGCATATCATTTGTGTGCGATTGATCATATTTCACCATAACGATCATTGGGGGGTGGTAATGGCAGATAATATAGACGTAGGAACATAGAAGACCTGTATAACATAGAAGATCCGTGAAATAATGGATTGTGCCTCACTGCCCTTGTTGACCAGCATGCAGTGCAACTCCTGGGCTTGCCGGAGCCTATCCCAGCAGACACAGGGCGCAAGGCAGAATGAGACGCCAGTCCATCACAGGGCACCGGGGGCAAGTAGGCAGGAGGCCAATTAACCGATGCAGCAGCATGTCTTTGGACTGTGGGAGGAAACTGGAGCGCCCGGTGAAAACCCACGTGGACACAGGGAGAACATGCAAACTCCATACGGAAAGGCACCCGAGCCAGGATACAAACCTGGGACCATCTTGCTGTGAGGTGGCAGCGCTACTCACTGCACTACCGTGCTACCCAGTAGTTACTCAGTTAATCACTATCCAGGCTCA
>JAZEWU010000019.1:8486208-8500156 GCA_036362915.1 Geotria australis | reverse complement strand
GGGACGCGAGACGCACGAAGGATATTAGCCGATTTTTTTTTCACTTAAATAAATTACATTGAGTCATACCAAAAGATGACAATGCGCGGGCGAGTGGTGGCGCAGTGGTTTAGCGCGCCGTGCTACGGACCGGATGACCTTAATATAGTCAAACAAACCACATTCCTATGGCATGAAGAGAGAGGCCTCCATCAAGCAGTGGATGGAACATGACTGATGCTAATTCTGATTATTTCACCAGATTTCACCTCTTATAAACGCACTTCCTAAAACGTCTCAGTGGCTCGGAGCTGGCAGAACAATGTCTAATGATCCCAGGGCAGTGACGGCTGGACGAGCGGCGTGATTGAGCCGAGCGAGGAGAGAGAGGGCTCTAAGTGTGCGCCGCGGTTTATTGGGTGCTCAACGATCGTGATTTAGAGCAGCCTCTCCTCTCTCCTCTACACCCTCCCCTCCCCCCGGCCGCCCGCTCCAGCAGTGGCGTTGTTTACGCGATGTCAACACGCAGTGGCGTTGTCCAGAGCGCTCTCGCTGCCCATTAGCGCATCAACAATTCATGCCCTCCCAGCCGCGGGCCAGCGTCGCTCGCCGCCACGATTCCGCCGTAAATCATAATAACGACGGAATAATGGTGATCGTCGAACCCCGGGTTGGAGAGGCGAGCGCGCGATCGCGGTGCGATCGTGGGACCTGGGCTTTTCGTCTCGGAGCGCGCTGTCCGCGTGTCCTCGCCACGAGAGCCATTGTGCTGCGGCTCACGTAGGGTCGGTGTGCGGCGCCTCTCCGTGGCCCCGCGCCTAGCCGGCACCGTGGAGGATTCAGAACGCGGGTCACCGCCTCTCCTCCACCCACATTCCCACTCCAGCAGGCAGCCAGCCGGCCAGCTACCCCCTTGCCAAACCAACAACGACAACCGCCACTCGCCACTAAGTGGCGGTGACGTCACCACGGCGCCTGTGCCAGGCCATATGCACCTCGAGGCTAAGCAAGCCAGCCGCACCGGTACTCTCCTACCCACAACCAGCCCTCTTTCCATCCAGTCGTCATCTTATTCACCCAACTACCAGTTTACCCATATCCCCACCCACCCGGCCGCCCACTCACTCACTCACTCACGTGCCAACCCACTCAGCCACCCAGGAGCCCACACAACCATGCAGCTAGTCTCAAATAAAGCACACTACCCACTCCATCACTCGCCTCCCCACCCAGTAATCCAGCCACCGAGCCACCCAATTACGCACCTGCCTCTGCCTCCTCCGCACGCCTACCCATTCACACGCCTCGCCGCTCGCCGTCCCTCTCCCTGAATTATTCATACACCAGTCAGTTGACCCGCAACCACAGCGACCTGTGACCTCTCCCACGAGCGGGCAGCACCCCCCCCCCGCCCCCCCGTGTGCCCGGGTCAGCGCGACCGTGGGCCCACACCTCACCTCCGCAATGCGGACCGCACGCGGGGTCGGGGTGCTCGCGTCGGAAGCCGTGAGCCGGTCGCCCACCTTGGCCCCCAGGCCCCCCCCGGCCGAGAGAGGCTCACACTGGCCGGGTGTCTGAGCGCCTCGTGGACAACCCGCAGCTACCCGCGCAAGGAGGGCTCGAAACCCCCCACTCCGGGATACGCCTCTATTCCCGGCTCTGGAACAGGGTCAAGGCCTCGACGCGAGATCCTTATAATAATAATAATAGCATTTATATAGCGCCTTTCACCCGAGGGTCACAAAGCGCTGCACAAAGCTGCAGAGAGAACGACATGTCAACAACGACAGAGCACGGAAAATCAGCAATAATTTTTTTTGGGTTTTTTTTTTTTCCGAGCTGTGGAGAGAACGGACCCCATGCAACAACCCCCAGGGTCCGACCCTTACCCAGGTTGGGTAAGGGTGGACGATGAGGAGCAGTCCGCACGGGAACCGGATCGCGGAGCACGGGACGCACGATTCGGCGATGCCGCGCGGCCCCACAGCCGCTTCACCGCCTCCACGCCCCCTCTAGCTCCATGCCCACCCGTCCTCCCCCTAGCTCCATGCCCACCCCTTCTCTCTTTAACTGCATGCCCACCCCACCCCCCTCAAGCTCCATGCCCACCCCTTTCTCTAGCTCCATGCCCACCCCTCACTCATCGCCCCACCCCTATGCGAGGTGGTGGCCGTGAGCGTGAAGTGGCGCATGGCGCTCATCCCGCGCGGGAACCCGCTCTCTGGCGGCGGCGCGTCCCCTCCTCCTCGTACCGCTCCGGCGCCTCCACCTCAAACATCCCGCGAAGCGAAGCGATTCCCCCTCCCCACATCTCCCGTCAGCCGTCGGCGCGTCTCCGCGGCCCCCTCCCTCTCCAGCCCGGTCTCCCCCACCCACCCCGCCTCGCCTCCCCGGCTTCTATCGCCATGCCTCCCACACGGCGCCTGTCAGACGCCGGCACCCCGCTCGCCTCACTGGGCGCCGCTCCGCGCCTCCCCGTGTCGCGATCCTTCATGGACGTCCCGAGCGTTTCCAACGGATTCGCGAGCATTGAAGACCGCATCCTACGCATCACGGGCTACTACGGCTACTACCCGGCGTGCTCCAGCCACAAGCGTGAGTAGATTCGGGCTATACGGGAGGGACCCGGGACTCGCGGCCGCCTCCTGGCAGCTGGGACCGTGTCCGGGGAACGGGACCCGCGAGATGATTGATGGTGGTGGTGATGATGTTATTGTTGATGTGGTGCTGGTACTGGTGGGGAGCGGTGGCTCAGCGGTTAGCGCGCTGGGTTACAAACCCGGTGACCCGAGTTCTAATCCCGCTCACGGCCAACACCAGTGACGATTTTTTGAACCGGTCCTGGGCCTCCCCTAGGTCGACTCAGCCTCAAATGAGCACCAGGTGCGGTGTGTAAACCTCGCCACTAGCGAGACAAGAACGGCCGGGCGTGGTGCTGGCCACCCACCCCGCCGTGTGCCGTGTCGGCCTTCAATGGTGCTCGCTAACGGCACTTGACACTACAGTTTGTTAGGCTATATGGGAGTCCTTTGGTGTTTACGGTGAGATTAGCAGAAGTTGTAATAGGCAATGTCGTCATCGTGACCAGCAGCAGCGATTGTCCGTTTTTGGCGCAAGTGGGCACCGTTACCATCGCGCCATGTCACTGTCACATCACCAGCAGCAATCATCGTCAGCAACGGCGATCACCACCACCATCATCATATCATCATCAGCATCATATCACCATCATTATATCACCAACAGCAACAGCAATCAGCACCGCCACCGTCATATCAGCAACATCTCACCAACAGCCATCAATGTCAGACTATTAGTATCAGCAATCACCACCGCCTTTACCATATCACCACCGCACTCATCAGACGGAACCAACAGCAGTCAACATCGTTAGTCATGATCATCATCATCATCATCACCACTGCTGGATGAACGCCTCCCCGCGCGATGCCATAACGAGTCGCTCCCAGCGTCGCGTCTGGGCGGGTCCGTGTCGCGCGCGCGCGCACGTGCTGCGTGCCGAGTGGACGATACGTGTTGGGTGTACACTCGCGTACGCCCTGTGTGTACACTCGCGTACGCCGTGTGTGTACGCCGTGTGTACGCTCGCGTACGCGACTGGACGTGTACAGACGCTTGCGCGTGCACACTGGGCTGTGTGTAGACACGTGTGCGCTGAGTGGACACACGCGTACGCGAGTGTACGTGTACGCTGTGCATGCACGTGACCATGTACGCAATGCCGGTACACACGGTGCTGTGTGTACACGCGTGTGTCCATGCACAGCAGTGCCCTAACAAGAGAGAGGGGGCGGGCGTGTGTCCCCTCCAAGATAGAGAAGGGGGGGGGTTGGAGCGTGGGGCTCGCCGACCTCGACACCCCCTGGGAGGGCCCAATGTTTTAGAGATCGCACTTCTGATTTGGCGACGCTGTTGGAAGTGGTGCACAAGCACAGTTAAACTCGTTCTTGCGTAACACTGTGTGTAACCATCCATCCATTTTCTAAACCGCTTGTCTTAGTGAGGGTCGCGGTACACTGTGTGTAACCTCACAAGAGAAATCTCTACAAAATAGGCGACGTGTCGGGCAATAGCCCTTCTTAACGGCGCATGGCAAATGTGTGTAAATCCTGTGCAAGGTCACGATGTGGCCGGAATGTGGCTGTATAGCAAGCAGGTTGGTCCGAGCAGCCCGCACACGGAGGATCGAGCGTGGCTCCCTCGCGTTCCCAGTCACGCTCTCGCGATGGCCCTCATTTCCTCAACACAAAAACATCGATCCGGCCTAAAATTCCAAGAAGGGAATTAATTTACATTTTCAAATTCCACTGATTGCCACAATGTAGATTTTTACTCTCACACAAACACCTCTAAGAGATATGTTGAGACAGAATCAATAAGTATGAATTCTTCTTCTTTGCGATTCTTCAAAGCACGATGGGCAGCTTCTGGACATCGTTGTCTTTCAGCTTGGCTTCGAAGTGTGAATTGGTAATGATGTAGGTTATCGATGCATGAGATTCGCTCTCAAGAGCTGTTCTTTCAGGATAGCCGGGTTCCTCCCGTCTCCTTAGCGACATTTCGTCTCCCACGTTGTCAGTATGAATTGGTATTCCGAGTGAGCGGCAGGGAGAGCCAGGAGTGAGGCGACGCAGGGAGACGCGCAGGTTGGTTACAGATCAGCCGCTCTACATGCACAGTGAAACCCGCGGCCACATTCTCCACACCCCGTTTGAATCTCAGCTTCAGCATCCTGCTCGCAAAGTCAGCTGCCCTGCAGGGTCCCTCTGTCCACAGAGGCGGCGAGGGAGCGGCTGCTGGGCATGGGGCATTCGCTATTGCCCACTGATACACAGTGCAGGTTTGCTGGTCTAACTGCAGGATGATTATTGTCTGGGATCGTGTGGCTAAACTTTCCGTTTAACGGAAGACGCCACCGCCACATCCCAGCTCTTGGAGATATAGAATTGGCTGACATAGTGGGACGTCGTGATAGAGTGTGGGACGTCGTGTTTACACGGGACGCATGGGAGGGAAGCGGAGTCACGGACGGTAAGCGGAGCCACGCCGGCTCGCGTCGCGCCCGGCCTCGCGCCTCGGAGCTCCCGCCCCCCGAGTTCGACTCCGAGTCGGCAGAGTCGACACCGATCGTCACGGAAAATAAATACAATTTCCACGGCGTTGTTTACGGCTATCTCGGCAAACCGCCGCCTCGAGCGGAACGGGAGCCGTTTGCTTCCCGGGGGGTTTCACAACACGGGGAACGCGGCCGCGAAAGCTCGCGGGCGCGGCGTCTCACCGTGAGCGATGGGGGCCGTTGTGCGGCGTCGCGGGGAGCTTTAGCGCCTGTGTCGGGGGCGTCGCTCGCGGTCCCGCGAGGCGGCGGGGCGTCGCGCTCGCTCGCTCAGCTGCAGCGCTCACATCTCGACATTGCGATTCGTGCAAATGCGACGCGTCTCTGCAACTAAGCTGCCCGTCCGTATGTGCGCAGAACCGCTCGCCAGTCTCAACGCTCTGGCGTTTACAACAGCCCGCCGATGTAGAACGTAAACCGGCGGCGAGCCGTGAGCATCGGGTGAGCGGTGAGCATCGGGTGAGCGGTGAATGCCTGGCAACCGGCGGGTGAGCGTCACGTCAGTGTCGTGTCAAAACAGCCACAGGACGGGCTAGCCACTGGTGTGAAATAATTCGCCCTCGAATTATGCTGAAGAACCCGAGCAGGAGGAGGGGAGGCGTTGCGCGACAATGTCCGCGCCGAGCGAGTGCTGGCCGCGGCGCCCGCCCCGCATGCAAATGCGGCGCCGAAAACTAAAATGAATTTCGTAGAACAGCGGCGCAGCGACGACGAAGATCAAGGAGAATTTCCCTGGTGCCTTAATCTGGGCCGTTCAGGAGTCTTTAATCCATTACTGTGACATTTTGCCTATAATGGCGGTGGCTGGTTCAACAAAAAAAAGTCCCCTCGCGTGTGATTAAACTCAAAATGAGAATCACCGTGCGAGCAATGTGTCGGCCGTTTGCTCATTAGAATTTTAATGTGGCCTAAGATTTCAACGTTTATCACGAGGTGAATATTCAAACGAGAAGCGGGCATCATCCGCGGCCCTCGAAGGTGGTTTGGCTGAGGGCGACCGGCAATGGGTCCCACCATCCCTTCTAGCCCCATCACCACCACCTCTAACCCCACCTTCTCCCCTCCACTCTCATCGCCGCCACCCCCCGCTAGCCCAGAGCGGCTGGCAGGGCACGCGGTGCGTAACCGCTCCGAGCTCAGCAAATTGCGACGTGGATTCCCTGGTGACGCTGAGTAGAAGCGGCAGAGGGCCTCTGGCGGCCGTCCCGGAAGCTAATTGGAGCCGCCGTCGGCCTGTGAGCCCTGGCGAGGGGGCCGCGCGGGGCCACGGGGGGCCACACATTGCGATCACAGCGCTTTGTGACCCTCGGGTGAAAGGCGCTCTATAAAATGCTATTATTATTATAATTATCGCCGCCGCTCGCCCCCCACGTCATTCAAAACCTCACCGTGTGATATTTTCTAAAATGCAAACACAGGCGAAAGGTGTCATTGATACCAAGGCGTCACGAGTCCCTGTGCTGCTCGACATGACGCACACACGAGGAGGACCGACGGCCATTGGCCCGCGTCGTTCCGGCGTCGTCCCCGGCTCGCGACAGCCGAACCCGCCACACACCGCGTCCTCATTACACCCGTATCTGCTTGGGTCGGCCACCCGGAAGATACTTCGTCGTGTCGTTGAGACGTGAGTAGAGCCGGGCGCACAGCCACACTGTGAAATTCCGTCACTTATTTGTACAATTTGATCTCCAGTCAGATTGGGGCAGTAAATCTCAAACCCCTGAAAGTCCATTTCATCCCGATCAACGAAAGCCACCTGTGGACAGCTGGGCGCTACCGGCGGTGCCGAGCGCGGAACGCAGGGGGAGTCACCGTAAACACGACGCGCCGAGGAGAGGCAATTGAAGGGACGTCAGAAGGAGTTCTGTAATGGCCCCGACTAGAGAGAGGGCTTTTTTAAACACGCGTCTTTTCTGCGACTCATGACGTGACGCTAATACAGTGGTACAACTAGAAAGTAATTGTTAAAGGGTGACACAACGTACAGTGACGTTATCAGATCATGTGTGTGTCTTTGCGAGTCTGAACACGGTGTCCCCTCTGCTGTAGACACGTGCTGACCTCTGCTGGCGATCGCTTCCGCAGAGAGAGGGACGCGACATTCCCAGTCATGAGCCCTTAATGATTACACACACAGTGGGATTCCACACCCTTAGAAGGCAACATCAGCTACCAAACACAACAAGGATTTGCGAAAATTCACTCTTATTTAAACCAAATATGGGACCACGTTACTGAACGTTGGTAAAGGGCGCAGCGCTACGATGCGAAAGGAAACAAGCATAAAGATGACACAACCCAGACTCCTCTCGCGCAATATAAATCGTTCCGGAAATCCCGGTGCGAAAAATGGTCTTCTCGGCGCGCCGCGCACACGGCCATGCGGCTCCCGACTTCCGCTCATTAACAACCCCACAGGGTACAAACCCGTGACGCGTGTCGCACATATGATACGGAACTGTGCATTTATAAATCACAATCCGTCCTGACACATATTAGGCCAGATAATTACGTGGTCTAAGCCAGAATGTGTCTTAATATCAGCTAGGAAAACCCTGGCACTGCCCGACCTTGCTATCCTCTGCCATCGTGTCTGATCCCCCAAGCCCTTGTAAAAAAATAACCTTGCTCGATTCAACAAACACGTTTCACTAGTAGTCTATTTACACATCGAATCGTGCTGTTTGTTTCTGTCCGCTCCGCGCGTCGTCATCGCGAGCGCCGCCAGACGGGAGGTCATCACCGGCTCCGCGCCACTCACCCCCGGTGACCCATGTCGCTTCTGCAGATGTTCACGTTGAACGATCTCGAGCGAAACGTTTGTCGTGTCAATCACGGGGCTGAGCGACAGACGGCAGGTCGCCCCCCCGCCGCAGGAGGGCCTCTCCACACCGTGATCACGAGGGCGGTCGGTTGGTCACGTGGGAGGTTCAGGACCGGTTCAGATCCCACACTACGCATGTTAGCGGTGCCTTGGAATCAAACTCAGGACTAGGTTCATGGCGAGGTGTTGTAACTGCTGCGCCAACGACCCCCTTCTTAATCACAAAACATTTTCGCACGTGCATCTGATAGACAGATAGATAGATGTTTATTATTACAGCAGACAATACCCACTGAGCTTGAAAGCTCTGGAAGCGAGATTCCTGCGATACACTAAACGCTCAAACTAACCAACGCACACAACATATACAATGATAAGGTAATACCGTACAACGAACTCACAGCACCAAATTGTGCAAGGATGAAACCCTAACCAGAAAGTGAACAGTAACAGACAGTATTGCACAGGATAAATATGTCTGATAGGTTAATAAGAGACGAAGATGTGCAACAGTGTAACAGTGGGATGGCAATACACTGAAGAAGCAATTGAAGAAGTATCCATCGCTGGTCGCCTGCTGGGTGTGGGCGTGTTTACACACCGCTGCGTTCGTACCGATGTGTTAGCGCCCAAGCGGCCTCCTCTACAAAGTCTCTGCGCGCATGTCGCGGGAGATGCGTGGCGTTCAGCAGCCGCACTAATGAGCACCATTACTCACAGTTTCGGGACCAAGTTGTAGCGATACCGCACATCTAAAACTACACCACGCCTTCATCACTGACACCACCGAGCCACAGCACAATGTCCGGCGGGGTGAACGCATGGGGCCGCAGCCCTACATGAGAGTCACGGTTCTCTTGATTTTGTAAATAAGAAGCTGCCTCTGCGGACACATACGGACGCCTGTTACGTGTAGACGTGCGTGTCGGTAACACGATCGCGTGCGCGTAGTTTGATGTTTTCATTAAGGACACAAATCGACGTGTGTTTTGAGACCTCCATCACACCACGAACTCTAAACACACTCGATGTGATTCAAGCACAAGTTTGCTCGCGGTGCATTCCCAAAAGTGCACAGATCAGTCTATAGATTTTTCTGAAATATAAAAATGTGTGTGTGTATAATGTACGCAGAGCGTCGTGTCGGGGCTCGGGATCGGAGGGGCGCGCTCCGCCCCCGCGGCCCTGCGTGTGTGGCCGCGTGTGGAGACGCTGCGCCGCTTGGTCTGTGCCCGCAATGGGCCCTCCTCGCGTGCGTCTTGTCTGTGTCCGCCACATGAGGCGGACACCTGCGTACATAGCGTCGGTCGGTTCTAGGGACACATTTCCTGTCCATCCTCACACTGCGCAGGGATATGGCATCACACCCGTTTGTTTTCCCAGGCGATATTCCCAATCGAGTAATGCTACGGTACCGTAGGTTGACGTTGCTTTTTTTCTCGTGCAAAGCTGCCACGGTGACGTTGCTGCGAGGTGGAGTTGTGAACCACTGCCTAATCATTGTTAGGCTTTGCAATCCGTGGTGGCATCGAATAGCAACGACGGCTCAAGCGATCGGCTGCGTAGCGAGTACCATGGACAGAGTACCATGGACAGCGCCCCGAGTGCAGCTCTCCGGCCACAATACGGCGACCCTACCACACAGCGCGCCATACCAGCGTATCGTGCTTGTATGGACAAGCGTATCGGGCTTGGCTAAACATCATCACGTCGTTGATAATAATTTTAAATATTATATCCTAACATGTTCTCCCCGTGTCCGTGTGGGTTTTCGCCGGGCACTCCGGATTCCTCCCACAGTCCTAAGACATGCGGCTGCATAGTTTAATTGGCCTTTTGCCTACATTTCCCCTGGTGCCCTGTGATGGACTGGCGTCCCATCATAGTTATAACGCTTCTTTGCGTCCTGTGTCTGTCGGGATAGGCTCCGGCTCACAGCAAACCCGGTATAGGTATAAGCGGTTTCTGACAATGAGATGAGATCCTAACATTACACGTAAAGGCAGTAATTCAAGTTACATATCATAGCTACATTACCCATTATACGTGCGTGTTTGTCTGCATGCCAGCCCAAGCCAGCCTCGACGCCCGGCACCGTAGTTAATGTGACCACTCCCCGTGTAGCAGACAGCACACACGTTATGTGCGGTGAACAGGGTGTCCGATGAATACATACGGAGCATCCGGCGTCAGCAGCAGTGTGTATTCCTTATGGTATATGGGACACCCTGTAGATGGATAGATATATGTTTATTATTCCAGCAGAAAATATCCAGTGAGCTTGTGAGCTGTGGAAGCGGGATTCCTGCGATAGAACAAACGCACGAACTAACCAACACAACGATCAGAAAACTCGTGGACAGAGCTGTGTCGAGTGAAGTTCCGCAGCAAGGATGTTGGAGTGATCCCTGAAGTGCAGCAAAGGTGCAGCAGCAATGCGCGACGCCACCGCGATGGGAGGGAGGGCGAAGCGCCGTGACCAGGGACGTCACGGGGAGAGGTCGTCGCAGTAATCTTCATCTCCTTAGGCAGTGGTTCACAAACTTTCTCGGTTCACGACGCCCTTAGTGTATCCGGATTGTTTCCAAGGCACCTAAAGTCAGAAAATATCTGGCATATATCAAAAATGTGGAATATCCCGCGGCGCGCACCATGGAAACCACTGTCCTTAGGGATCACGTCGCCGCGACCTTGCGATCTGCTCGCTAGAGGTCACTCACACCAGGTCACGCTGGGCGTGGGAATACAGCCCACTGTGCACCGGTCTGCAGCCCAGGTGCCCCATCTGCTGTGCGCAGCAGAAACTGCAGCAGAGCGTCGCACCGCAGGTGCAGCTCCCCTGTGTCTCCGCGCGGAGCACGTGGGGACACCGCCGCCGACTCCCGTCGTGTTGCTCCGGGTCTCTGTGTGAGCCCGAGTCTCTGTGTAAGTCAATGGGTCTCTGCGTGTAGTCCCATGAGTGTCCATCTAAGCCTACGACTCTGCATTGATCGCTGGCAACGTTTCAGATGTTCGCCACGAGGCAGTGCTGCTCACCGCTCCGCCACCGTGCCGCGCGCGGGTGCAGCGACAGCCGGGCGCCCCCCGGCTCAGATGCCACGCGGGCAAAGGGCAGACGCGCGCTTTGAGGTGTCGCGCGATCGATGGGCGTGCGTCGTGTCTGCTCGCGGCGCCACCGCAGCAGGAGCCGGCTCCCGGCTCGGGTTCCGCTCGTGACCCGAACCGCTCCGAGCCGCACCGCGCGGCCTCGAGCGCCGCCGGCGTCGCCGCGGAGTCGCGGACAGGCCGGCGATAGCGGGGTGATGGATCGCTCAGCGATATAATTTTTTAAACATATCTCGTTGTGGAATACTGTACACTGTAAATCAGATGTGGAGGCGGTGTGGTGAGAGAGTGAGTGCAAACTGGACACCCCCACTCCCCTTGCCGTTACCGAGAAATCACCACAGAGAATGCGGTGCAAGCCGGCGGCGTGGCCTCACGCTCCGTGAACAGCGCTTGTGTCCAAACGCACGCTCGCGATTCTGCGGTGTGGCGATGGTGCTGTTATCTATCCAGTAACACCCGTGCCTCCTCGCAGAGAGAAGGTCCTGCCCGAGGTGGTTAGGTTCCCGCCCCGGACGCCTTTCTGTGTGGAATCTGTGTGTTCGCCCCCTGTTCGGTGTGGATTTCCTCTGATTGCAAACCTCTGCTACCTTGCGGCTATACACATTTATGGGAAAGGCTCGGAGAGTCAACCCTGAGGAAAAATCCCCCCACCTATGGGTCAATAGTGAAGCCACGGCAGCAGGTAGTGGATATCTGTACTGGGAATCTGTACCTTATCCTACAGTAATGGCTAGGCAGCATGGGGAATCTATTCTTTCCTAAGGTAGATACTGCGGGGCGATGGCACGTCTGCCCAACCGTCGGGTTTTACAGCTGCCATTGGATCCCCAGACGAGCGACCCAGAGGGTGTGGAATGCTCCTGGCATGACGCCTTTCTCACCTTAAACTCTAGTGAAGGCCTATTTGGCAACTCAAAGTCGCAAAGCGATAAGGTCCTTGTGGTGCCAGCAGGTATGACATGGCTAGGAGCTGGTAACAAGTCCTTACATGTGTGCGGTCCTGTGAGTGATGGTCATGGTATTTAGTTGTGGGTGTCAGCATACCAAGGTCCTTCCCGACGACCAGGCGGCCCTATTTAGGGATGCCCCGCCTGCCTCAATACGAGGACGCCTCTAGAAAATGTGAGGCAAACAAGGCACATCCCAATCACTACCTGGCTGGATTCCCACGGTCAGCGGGTCTCCATTTTAGTGAGAGTAACTCTAAGAAACGACTTACAGCATGTTGGAACATACGAACACTCTTGGATAACAACCCGAACAATCCAGAGAGAAGAACAGCACTTTTGAGCAAAGAGCTAGATGATTACAGCATCGACATTGCTGCATTGTCAGAGATGCGGCTGTCTGACACAGGAGAGAGACGTAAAAAGTTATACACCTTCTTTTGGAGCAGAAACCCACACGGTTCAACCAAGCAAGGTTACATGCGGCACAGGTTTCGCAATAGCAAATCGTTTGCTCACAAAATTCACAGAATTCCCAAGGGCCGTCTCCGATAGAAGAAACTAAAATATTTAACCAAGAAAAAAATCCCTTGAGATTGAAAACTTGGGATTGCTGGGTCATCCAGGGTCAGCATGGACAGCCAGGAGCGGCCTCCCATTGAGCAGACTGTCAAAACAACAATCAATAGCTCGGCTAGCAATGGGCTCAGGCACCAGACTGAACAACCCTGAACCTAGAGGACTATGATCCCTCGGGATGCGTGTGTCCCAGCGGCGTTTGTTCCAACAGACAAACCCTGGGGTGCGTTTGACTTGAGCGAGTCTCATTAGCAGTGTGCGGTCTGTTTAATAAATGCTGTTATGTAAAGTAACGGCAGATGCATTATTTGGTACTGCTATTGCGCATGCATTGACTCGGTAATTCTCATCAACCCCACAGCTTTCCACATTTGTATTGAATTCCGCACCGCAAACCGCACTGTTTCCCGACACCGAATTCGGGCGAGCTGCGAACTCAGCGCTCCTCCCGTCCGGGTAAACCGCCGCCGCCGCCACCTCCGCTGAGCCCCAAGCAAACCAGAAGCGACATCTCATTTCCACACCGGGAATGAGGCTCCGCTATTTCACTCCCGTGACAGCGGCGGCAGGTCCCGGCCGCGGGTAATCGACTCCTCCGCACGAGACGAGCCCACGGGACGCATCTCACCGTGCACTTGGCTCCGAGTCACAGGGGAGGAAGGCGATTGATTCGCGGGCGAGATATTTTCCCCACGCCCCGTCGACGTAAATGCAGAGAGAGTGGCCGCTTCCTGCGTCTAGTGAGTCACGGACTGCGGTTCCTCTCCGCTCGTCGTCCGCATCGCAATGGCTCGACCAAGGCAGGCCGCTACATCGGCCGCGTGAGCAGAATGGATTTCGTAGGCTTTTACGGTATCATTGTGTCTGCAAAGGCGCATCCCAAACACGCGTGGAGAAAGTCCGATTAGAACTTGTAAACGCTAATGATCCTACTGATGAGCAATCAGTGACGACGACGATGACATCGAGGCACAAATTCGAGCGTCAATACAATTTCTGTGACGACGGCCATAACATGTATGATGGCATCGTCACGCCAAGCGGCTCAAAGGGGCTGCCACAAAAAAACGATGACTTGCAAAAAAAAAACCACGCAGTGCGCAGCGCGGAGAGTAAATCTGGCGCTCGCTCCGCATTCTCAGCGCCGCGGAGCAGCCCACTCGCTCTCCGCGCTCGCCGCCGCACGCCACCCTCCTCCGCGCGCTCCCCCAGCCAATCGGGCCACCGCCGCCACCGGGGTGCCCCGTCGCTCCGGGGAATGTCAATGGGAGCAGCGGCTCGGTCGCCATGGTGAAGCGATGCGCGGCGAGACGCCGCCGACAGCACCGCGCGGACAAGACGGGCGGAGAGAGCTCTGGCGAGGGCACGGTGCGG
>JAZEWU010000019.1:8462138-8474349 GCA_036362915.1 Geotria australis | reverse complement strand
ATTATGAACAAAAAATCCCCGCTACTATGCGGCAAGAGTTCAAATAGGTGCGGTGCTCTAGCCCCGGATATAACGCAACCCGCAACAAGCCCGTGCACGCAACGTCAACCAACACCGAGGCGGCAGACGTGAATGATGCATCCAGTCACGCACACCACGACAGCAATCATATAGAACAGCGGTCCCCAACCTTTTTTGCGCCACGGACCGGTTTCATGTAAGACAATATTTTCGCGGACCGGCCTTCAAGGTGTGGGGGGGATAAATATGACGAAAGAAAATAATACGACCGGCATAAAAACATATAAATTGCATAAAAAATACAACTCACCGTTACGCTGAATTATCCGGTCATTTTTCAAAATAAAACATCTTTCAGACTGATAATCAATAAAATATATTTTTTATTCATTCTTTCTGTGCGGCCCGGTACCAAATGACCCATGGACCGGTCCGCGGACCGGTGGTTGGGGACCACTGATTTAGAACATTCATTATACGCGCTAAGGCTCGTATGAAGGTGCTCCTTCAGTCCGCAGTCGTTTCGGAGTCGGGGGTGATGTTGCTGCATAATGCCAATTGAGTACGTTTTCAGGCCACGACGCAGGTAAAATTGGCCTGCTTGATTTTTGTTAACGACGTCACGGGATCTTTAACGTGCGCCGTGAAGCTGACGGCGCGTGTTTTACGCTCGACACGCGGCCCAGTAATAACCAGGGCACCCCGCGGGATTCGAACCGTGGATCTCTGCATCGAGCCGCGAACGCCGCACCGCTCGGCCACGTCACCTGAACCCCGGGAGGGGACCACGAGCTCGTGACATCCGAGCGACATCCGAGTGGATTCCACCGGAGGCACAGGCGGTGACACGTTCCACCGACTGCTCCGATTAAAAAGAGCGATGTTGTCGGAGCAGACGATTGTGCAGCGTCAACGAGAGCGTGTTTTACAAACACGGCGCGAACCCACTGGGGAAGGCGATTTCAGCTTTGATGTTTTGTGGTCGACGTGCGTTAACTAAAACCGGCCTGGAAAAGGACCGTGTGTTTGTGGCGGTGTGTGTGTGTTAATGTACGAAAATGTTGTTTTAACAGGGTAGTGCAAATTTGTCAATGTGTATGTGTGCAAGATGTTGTCAAGCTGTAATGATTGTGTTAAGTGTGGCAAGACGATTGTAATTATGACCATGTGTTTTTTGTATATTTGTGTGCGGTTAATGGCCTGGCTCCACTGGCCATTGACTGATGACCGGCCCAAGCAAGTCCTTCATGTTATGACACCGAGTTTCACCACACGCAATCCAACACCAAGACTCACGTTTCATTCCGTTATCTGTGACATTGTGCTCATACAATGTTAGATGTCAAGTTCAATGTTCTCAAGTTAATGTATTATTATTGTTATTAAAGAATGTGTATATAGTATTACGTGTACATTTATTAAATTATAATTTGTTAATAAAGACTATACCACGGTGATTTATCGTGCTTTACTGCGTACGGAACAGCGCTCGCACAGCGTGTGGGTGAGCGGGAGCGAGTGTGCACAGCAGACTACGGTGCACTCACGGCCTAAGCAAGTGTCATAAAAGGCAAACGTGTTGTTTGCCCACGTCACTGCTTGCGCAAGGGCCTTGCCTAGTGCAAACTCTAGAGGGTGTTTGAGCTTGTTCAGCGTTGACCAGACTTGCTGAAAGAGGTGGGAGTACCCACACTTTACCCCACCACACGCGACCTGCCGATCAGATGTGATGTAACCATTCATGCTGCTCCGCACGACTGTCTCGAGCGCCGCGCCCGGACAGAGAACTGGTGACCTCTGCATCGCAAGCCCAGTGTGCTGACCATTGCACCGCGGCAGCATTCCGTTGACACAGAATATTCATTCAGAGTAAATACTGTACATGCTCATTAGTGGGGGTCAAGGTAGAAGCGTTCACGTCGCGATCCCTGTCAGGTAATACTTGTTATTGCCTGCGAATTCTACCAAACACTTCGAGGCCGAGCTGAAAGACAACGATGTCCAGAGGCTGACCATCGTGCTTCGAAGAATCGCAAAGAAGAATTAGTGCCCACACATTTTATTACCATAACACACCCGATGGCACCTTACAGCCACAGCATTTCGGAATCGAGCTTGTTGCCTGAGGACAATTCAAAAAATATATATAGAGTGCAGTATTGGCAGGGCCAGGAATTCCAGTTAAATGGCAGAACTGTACGTAATCAGTAACTGTGGTGCACCCATCTACGGTGCTGGATGGACAGAGGTATTTGAGAAATGTGAACCAGTGACTCAAATTGCCGCATCAGAAGATGAAATCATAGCCGAATCGTCTGAATTGCAAAGCCAGTGTGCGAAACCATGACATCTATTACACCAGACGAGCTCCCCCAGTTTGCAGCATGCACTGAAGCAATGTCTGGAGCTCAAACGCACTCATTGGAAAACTACAGCGATGCTGCTTCTGTCCCCTGACATGAAGAATTAAGACCCCTCAATGACCACTGGCTTGCTATTTGTCATGGCACTTTGGAAACGCGTTGATGACCGCAATCCTTCCGCAAAGCCTTGGGAAGCACGTACAGTGTACGCATGTACACGTATTCCGTTCATGGGCTCCAATGAACCAACAGCAAATTCGAGCCCGTATAAACATTTCATTGGGAACCAAGCAAGCAGTTGGTCGAGATGCAAAAATAATATTTTTTAAAGATCAGGAATGCAGAAAGAGAAATTAACAAGCAACACAAATATGCAGAACTATTAACTACATTTCACGGGATAGGCAACATTACACAAGGTTACCACAACATCTACTTGTCTAGTTCTGTGCATCATGTTCTAATGCTTTAAATTACCAAGAAATTAAACAATTCTGTGAATGCACTTGAGACAACACACATGGCAAGCCAGTGCAAGTAAAGCATGACCTGATTTTAAAGCCACAAACCAACAGTTTCACTGTGACCCTACTGTGTTCCGACTTGCAACAGGATTAAACGAATGGCTTATTTGCTAAATTAAACCCGTTCACCAAACCAAGAAAAAAACATGAAAAAATACAAAGGTATAAAACGAATGAAAACATTCATGCAATAAAGTGTAGATCAAAGCAACTGGATTAAGCTGCCCTACATTCAACATATTGAACCAAATGTGGTTTTCAAAAGGCATTTTTTAGGACAATGCACAAGCAGGTGGAGGTTAGATAAATTGGAAGGAGGCATTCATCATTTGAATTTGGTAATCGTCAGATGATATGTTTAAACTGAATGCAAATATTCGAGAGCGGGGTGCTTGCCGATTACGTCTGATAGCTGACCAGGATTGGCTGGTTCCAGCAAGCCTAACTGCTGATGTGACTATGTAAAAAATTATCCAAAGTTTGCTTGTGCTGTATTTGAATAAACGCCGCCAAGGTCACGTCCTCCCAGAGGGCAATAAAGCCGGTTGCGGAAAAATACGAATACATTCTATGTGGAGAGGCAGTTGCATTAAGAAAGCGTGCTGCCTGCTTGTCTATTTTATTAAATGTGAAGGCCGTTTGCTTTTTTTATATATGAACTTTACAAGCCTAGGCACCGCTCGTATTCACATGTGACCGAGAGGTCATTCCCAAGATAAAATCTCACATCAATAAGCATCGTCAGTTGAAAATAACAATCCTTGTACTCATACCCCTACTATCAGTAGTGCCTGTGCTGCAAGTGTCATTTTCGTTGTTCACCCATGGCAGCTCCGGCCTTAGGAGATACCCGCAACTCCGGTAAACAACAGCACCCATCTTCCAAATTCAGCGACATGCTACTGACCTTGTGTCAAGTTACTGGCCTTCAGTGGGCACGCGGGCATCAACAACTCAAGTGGCATTACTGGACAGGGGCACCCATATCAGTTACTTTGAGAATGTCAAGACAACATGTGCTCACTTCACCAACCCGCAATATCATGCGCAGCCATGACTGGCACACTTAAACCATATCTGACGATGACCACGTTGCTGATCATAAACATTCAGCTTTTGCGCATTAGATTTTGGAACAGATTTCAGAGTATCGGTGATACTCGTGCTTTTTCAAGATCTTGATTAATCTGCTTCAGAATATTTTTAAAACATGACAATTACAAAAGGACTCACGCAAAGGCATTGTCACGTACAGTAAACTGTTGTGCTAGATAACTACTGTACTTGACGAGCTATTAACCTCTAGACCGATGGCTTCACGTCAGTGCCAATGAACGCCGTCATCAAAAATCAATTGCACTATTTATAAGAACTATTACATTCTACGAAGCCCACCAAAACCAATCTAATGAAGGTCAGATAGTTTCTCACATGCAACGCAGTATTGTTTTCATTAAACTGTACCCAATAGTAACTAGCGCATTGCAAATCAATGACAGGCACCAAATAGACCGGGGCATTTTTGGGCCTTCTAATTTCACGGTGGCAGTTTTACGGCAGCAGTTGCAAGGTGGATGGAGGGGAGTGCTGTGATTGTCCAACGGAACGTAAAGAGGTGTCATATAGTCATCTGGAAAGGCTCGTTCAAACGCGAGGGCCCTGGGGCGTACAAGCCGCTCCTCGGTGAAAACTCGCCGTCGTAGTCATCCTCAAAGGACGTTTCGGACGGAGTAACGGCAGAGGCCAAGGAGAGGTCTTGCACGAGCGTCTTGTACTCTTGCATGCCTTCATTGAGGGCCGACAACTGGCACAGCAGGGACATGTCCATCTGCCGCAGTCCCATCTGTACCGTGCGCAAGATAAATCATTTCAATCGATTAAACTTCAGTTAACTTCAGAAAGCAAAGCAGAGTCACCAAATGTTGTTGAATTCCAAGACAGGACGAAGATATTATTACGAAGGGAGAATTACCAGCAAGATTGAGAAGGAAAGTAATACATTGTTGGATTTTATCAGAACAGTACAGTAATAACCTACAGGGCACAAACCACACATTTTATGTGTTTAGGTTAATTCGCTATAAAAATAATAATACTGCAGCAATGCAGACCTCAACAAAACCATGCATACAGAATGTAATTTACAACACTCATATACGTTTGCCACAACGCATCATCTTGCTCACCACAAACATTCACTATCATCGTGCTGGCGCTGCCCACAAAGTGCCTTCCCACACCACTGCTGCCCTCTACCAGTCTACTCTTCCACATTGGCCCGACGCCTTTGAAGAGCGTGGCTGTACCCACAAAGATCCCCTGTATAGCCTTAACAGATTGTAGAGTCAAGTGCCTTGTGCAAGCACCTGAAAAGTAAGTGTGGGTGTACCCGGCTGGCTGGACAGAGGCGGGGGCGGGGCAGATTGTAGAAAACTTGGAACATCATTTTACGTGCCGCGTCGGGAGGTCGCTTCTGCATTTGCAAGTCCAGTGTGCTAACGTTTACATCACGACAGCATTGCCGTGGGACTGTATTGGTGCAGTATTCAAATACAGTAAATACTCTACGGGCCCATTCTTCTTCTTCTTTGCGATTCTTCGAAGCACGATGGCTAGCTTCTGGACATCGTCGTCCTTCAGCTTGGCCTCGAATAGTACTCACACGTTTTATGAGCAGAACACACCTGCTGGCACCTTACAGCCAGGCCATTTTGTAAGCGAGCTCGTTGCCCGAGGGCAATGTTCAATAACACACGGTACAGTATTGTCAGTTACATGAATTCAAGCTAGGGGGCAGCTTTTACTGTACCTAATCGGTTCCACTTCACCAAAGACGGGGTGAAATGTGAGGCAGGCCAACTCGACCCACGCCTGACCATGATCATGTAACCCAGACAGCGGTGTGCTGGCTGACTCCGAGGTCATCCAGTACCGGAAGAAGCACATTACAGGAAATTCAAGGAGACACCTGATACGTGTTGAAAGTCAATCAACGCCAATAAATTGAACGTTGCTTTGAACGTAAGATGGTTTCGTTTTTTTCAAGTCTTCTGAAAGGCTATGCCATGATTGACGCAGATTAATTGAACGGCCCGACACCGTACTGGAATGTTATTAAAATGCAGAAAAAACCCCATTTAGAATGACCCATATGCAGTACTGTATTTAATTCAGTTTAAATGCTCTTACAATTATTGGAACGCAAATACTGCACAACAAAAATAACTGCTGAAAGTCAATGTGCTCACAATTGCTCGTTGTCACCAGACTCCCAACTTTCGGCATGCGAAAATAAAGAACATCTTTATCACAATTCCATTCCTTAGTCATTCAGAGTGAAGGCGTGCTCTCACAAACCCTACATCATTTGCCGTCACATTGAAGCAGACAACAAAAATGCACCATAAACGGTGACATGAACCCGAAACACTTTCCAGAGAGGTGGCATTCTCAAATGATAGACGTCCTCAAATGACAGGCTAACAGGCCCCCGTGTAGGAGAGGCCCTAGCAAGGAGCTGGAGGGACTCACCATCTCCTTGCGCAGCAGGGCCAGGGCGAGGTCCAGGTTGCCCGGCTTGCAGCTGGCCAGCAGCATGCGGCCCTCCGCGGCACCACTCCGGCCCCTCTGCAGGTCATCCTGGATCATGGACCTCTTGGCGTACGTCCGCTCCAGCTCTCGCCAGGACGTCGGCCCACTCCCGTGGCTCCCGAAGCCGCCACCGGCCGAGCTCAGCAGTCCGCTCAGGCTCTTGGGCAAAGGAGGCAGCACGGAGGGCCCACCCGGACTGGCTGCCACACTCGGGGCAGCGGGCCGTGCTGCTGCCCCGACCAGGAGGCTCGGAACTGGGACTTGGCGCGAACTCGCATCGGGGACATCAGAATGTCCTGGGGCGTCGGCCTTCACGGTGTCCCGTTTCTCCGTCGAGGTCATCTTGCTGGCGTTGGTGGATGTGGGTGGAGGCAGACGGATCGACAGCAGATGTTGAGTGGCCGACGTTCGGCTGATTTGAAAATTATGCCGGGGTATTTTGAGCCGCTGGGATTCAGACGTTAAAATATTAAGTCGGGGACGCAAAGATGTTGAGCTTATGTAGACGAGCTGAGGAAACGTTCAGGCAGAAATATTGGGATGCCGAGGCGAGGATGAGGAGATTACTAAAGATTACTAAAGAAGATGCGATGCTGTGTTGAAATCCTGCAATCAAGCGGTTGCATGGGCGGTCGCAGCCGAGGCGGGAGCGCCTCCCGTGGCGCCTTCCCGCGCCTCCCTCCTCCTCCCCTCGTCAGGGGCGCCGGGCGGCAGCAGCAGCAGCGGTATCGCCCCGCGTCGTCGTCCCGCTTCGCCTGCTCGTCACGGCTGTCGAGAAGGCCTCGATGGCAGACTCGCAGCGAGCGGCAAGGGGCGGCGGCGGCCTCCTGCTCGCCTTTAACGGACGCCTCCCGGCTGCTGCGAGTCTGCGGCGCTCTCTCCCCGCGGCGAGACCGCCTCTCTCCCCGAGACCCTCGCTCTAGCCGAGTCTCTCACTCTCTCACCGAATCTCTGTCTCAGCGAGTCCCTCTGTCCCCGAGTGTGCCAGCACACCGCGCGTACGCCACACGGCCCACGCAGGTGTGGGCGGTGCAGGTGAGCCCAGCCGCCTTCCTCTTCCTCCCCACGACAAACAAGCAGGGCCCCACCTCCGCCTGGTAGACACCCCTCCTCCCCGTGCGCAGGTGAGGCGGCCTCTCGCCGGGGTCTCAACACAAACACCTGCTGCTGCAGCCTCATGGACGCTAGAGGGCAGTAGCAGCCGCGGGAATCTTCAACTCGCTGCTGGATAATAATAATAGCATTTATAGAGCGCCTTTCACCCGAGGTCACAAAGCGCTGCACATGGCTGTGGAGACAACGGCATGTCAGTAACATCAAGACAGATTAACTGAGAGTCAAGCAATAGCTATTAATAATAATTCTACACCAAGCAAGGAGGGAACAGATGTACCCGAGCAGATCGGAAGACACAGAGAGAGCCACGACACAGCACCACTGACCCACACCAAGAGTCCAAGCCAGGGGAAGGAATAAATGTCCTTATGAAGGCGAAGGTAGGAAGAGAGCCAACATCCTGACACAGCAGCATTGAGCCGCATCAATGGTCCTAGCCGGAGGACTTGAAGGCCTTACGGAACAAGTGAGTCTTGAGACGAGATTTGAAGATGGTCAAGGACTCCGCTGAACGAGTTTCCAGCGGGAGGGCATTCCAGAGTCTTGGAGCATCGCGCGAGAAGATGCTGTCACCCATCGAATGGATGGAGGCCTCCCCAATGCCCTGTGCGTCTTGGCGGTTGTTTATATCCATCCATCCGTTATCAGAAACCGCTTAATCCTGTACAGGGTCGCGGTGAACCGGAGCCTATCCCGGCAGACACAGGGCGCAAGACAGTGCTATACCCATGATGGGACGCCAGTACCTCACAGAGCACCGGGGGCGATTTGGTCAGGCCAATTAACCGATGCAGCATGTATTTGGACTCTGGGAGGAAACCGGAGTGCCCGGATAAAATCCACGTGGACACGGGGAGAACATGCAAACTCCACATAGAAAGGCACCCGAGCCAGGATTCGAACCGGGGACTTTCTTGCTGGGAAGCGGTAGCGCTACTCACCGTGCCACAGTGCCGCCCTTGTGTTAAACCAATGCAGCTGGAATTATTCACTCCCAGAAGGCAATTGTGGCCAACAGCATGTGTAAACAACTACGTGTGTATTCATATCGAGGGAAATATATGAATGAATGATATGAGAAGGAGGCATATTGTTTTCTTAGTGATTCTGTATTTCACGAGGTGGCATCTCACCGTTGTCAAGTGGCAGCTCACACGGGTGGCCTAACGCCGTGTCCGCAGGCAGGGCTGGGGAATGTGGGTGTGACTGGAATGTGATCAGGAGCATGCTGTGGATGCGTGGATGTGACAGGAGCTCATAACCTACTGGCCTCATCTCGCAGAGGGTTAACCTACTGTTCTGTGACTGTCCTTTCCTGAAATCAGATTCGTTTCATGACACGGAGAGACATTGATCTCTGTGATGTAATGTGTCCCTGCATGAGAGATGCAGTTTCAGAGATCATCTTAAATAAAATGTACGTGCAGGAACCCACAATGTGTGTAAGCAATTCAGCCCTGACGCGAATACAGTGCTGTACGCTCCAGGAATTAACCTCCGTCGTAATATATTATCCAAAATATGAACTGCGGCTTGTAAATCTCAAACTTCATCGTCATTATCAGTATCCGGACGATTTTGTAGAGGGTCGCGGGGGGCCGGAGCCTATCCCGGCAGAGAAAGGGCGCAAGGCAGGGCTATACGCCGGATGGGACACCAGTCCATCACAGGGCACCGGGGGAAATTTAGTCAGCAGGCCAACTAATCTAGGCAGCATATGTTTGGACTGTGGAAAGACACCGGAGTGCGCGGCGACAACCCACACGGACACAGGGAGATCGTGCAAACTCCACTCAGAAAGGCACCCGAGCCGAGAATCGAACTGGATCCCTTTTTGCTGTGATGTGGCAGCGCTACTCACTGCACTGAATCTCAAACTGAAATCTTTAAATAGCTCTACAGGTAGGGGGCAGTAGCTATCCATCGAACAGCCTCTGTTGTGAACACTGCTCTGACGCTCAATGATTGACAATGCCCTGTCCATTACTCTCGGGGTACACGTCAACAAAAGCCTCCGATACAGTCTAAATTGACAATATGTAAATTGGTGGCGATTTAAGCTGTAACGAGTAACTCGTTTGTAATATGTTACTGTAGTTTAAAACAACGATTAATGTTGTGGAAACGAGTTTTTGTGCGATGTTTTAAACGATGATGGTGGTGGGTGCGCGGTTGCCACGGCCACGCATGGTGGGTCTGTGCCCGAATATTTGAGGTTGATTATGATTTAATAACAGCAAAGAATTGTTCACAATAGATCATTTATTAAATATATATTATTAGTTACCTTTAACTGGCGTCCCATCCTGGGTATAGCCGTGCCTTGCGCTATGTGACTACCGGGATAGGCTCCGGCTCACCGCGACCCTGTACAGGATTAAGCGGTTTCTGACAATGGATGGATGGTTACCTTTACTGGCCCATAACCAAGTCAGCAGGCGTGCAGCTGACCTGGTTATCTCTCAACGAGCCTGGAGAGGGCTTGGATGCGCGGCCTTGTCAGTGACACACGGTACACACTGCTCCTGCGGCTGCTGGCCGGCCAGGCGGTGGGCAGCAGAGGGCAGTGCAGCACATCCAATGTTGTAGTGTACGTCCGTGATCCCGCTTCTGTGCTTCCCGCCGCCAGCAGCCCGCAGTGACCACCGTGGTGACGTATGGTCAAATAACCCCCCCCCATGACCCAGAAAGTGTGGGGAGACCCTCATCTAGCAGTGGATTGGCAGCGGGCTGTACATACGTCAAGTTGTGTTTACAGTATTTAGGTTTTCGTTTGGCACACGTATAACCCAATGTGCGATACATGCTAATGCTAAATGGGGACCTAGTTACAGAAACCTGGTTCCAGCCAAGTCAAACATGAACAAAACGACCAAATAAAAACTGTTCATAGTCAGGTGCCGAATGGAAAGACCGTGCATGAACACGGTATAACCAGCACAATAACTACAGGGCCCACTGAATGCATTGCATGCAAACAAACATTTAGAACTTAAAGTCTGACAAGCAGAGCGATCGATTGAACGTTCACTTGAAAGAACATCTGAGGCCCAAAAGTGATTTAATGTCGGACAAGGAAGGGGAAGATTTGATCCCAAACATTTTCGCTCGGTTATTCCAGAGATTAGGGGCCGCCACACAGAAGGAATTTAAACCGAGTTGGTTCCCACATGGGGCGACTGAGCAGGAGCAGGGAGACGCTTCTAATAATACGGGAATTTACCTAGGGGATTAAATGATCCAAAAGATATTTATCAGACCTATTTTGTAACACTTTGGGGATGAAGATAGCCCAATGCCATTCCCTGCGTAGATCAAACAGGGGACTGATTAGAGTTTAAGTAAAGTTTACAGCGATGGATTATGTGGGGAGCATCAAGGGCAAAACAGAGTGCCGAGTGGTACAAAGGACGCAGTTTGTTTTGGTGAGAACCCACTCACACGTTTAGTCTCTTCTGCAAGGGTAAACATCATTGTTATTAAATGTAAACACCGCGCAGCAACGATCACGCATCGTTTCTCAATACGCACAGGTAGCACAACAGATATGTATTCCCTTCAACACTACCTGTGCCGTTATCGTGAACAGGTTCAAGGTTTGTCGTGTGTGTGTGTGTGCGTGGGTGTGTAAAAAATAACATTCTCCGTTTTCACAGTTGCAATCCGGTGGGGATTTCACCCCGTCCCAGGCCATGCAATCCATTTGATTATGGTGGCCTCAACAATGAAGTTCAGAAAACCGTGGACACATCACACCCACCCACAAGTGTGTGCTGGGGTGGCAAGCTTTAACCAATTACCCACAGCCACCAGGGCGTAAAATTACAGATGCTATCGATCCACAGGTCAGCAGCGAGGACACGACAACCGAAGGCCAGATACACGATGGTTTGTAAAAGCACAAGGCCACTTTATGGCACGGGTGCCTCAGCAGTGGGCCGTCTGTCAGTGGGCCGTCACGTGCACGGCGATATGGAGCGCACTGGCGATGACAAATCCCAAAGTGACCTCGGGTCACCACTCTGACCCCACCGTGGCTTCTGACAGCGTGGTCCGATGCTTGCTGTACGCTCCTCTGGGAATTCCAGACGCTGATGGATCTCAGTCGGCCACCAGAGGGCTGCAGTACCTGTCAGTTTTTGCTGATGTTGGGGTACAGACACGATCTTTATGCACTCACGAAGTGCCGTGACTCATCACTGAAATCCAGTTCATCACGCGATATACCAAATCAGTGCGTGTGCAGCGGGTGCCGCACGGATTGCTGCATCGCGTGGTTGTGAGAGGTGGTCGTGCCTCGGGGAAGTCTTCAAGCAGCAGCAGACTGATCGTGGCTGATGATAGATAAATGTGTATTATTACACAGGGGCTGTGTAAGAAAATGGGAAACTGTGATTTAACATCGCGCTTCGAAGAATCGCAAAGAAGAAGACAGTAGAAAATACCCAGTGAGCTTGCAAGCTCTGGAACATGGGCTCCTGCAACAGGAGATAGGTTGGATGCTCTGCAGCGATGTACAAACGTTATGCGAGTTTTATGCTATTTTGGAAATGTTCAAAGAAATGTATGTTATTAAACTGAGAAATCTGAATTACT
>JAZEWU010000019.1:8435818-8458152 GCA_036362915.1 Geotria australis | reverse complement strand
GCCAAGCCCCCTCTGGCCTGTGGGTACTGGTGCAGTTACGCCGCCTGCGCACTCAGCAGCTGTCACTGGCCAGCCGCGGCACTGAATTCCAGGTCGAGGGGGCAGTAGAGATGGAATGGGGGCTTGCTCGGTGGAGCAGGGGGCACGGGCGAGGCGGCGAAGTTATAACACAAACCAGATCAACTGTTTTACAATAATTAGAGGGCAGCGTGACCCTTTCTGGGTTTTGTTTTTCCTGCGGTAGCCGTAATTCCGCTGTCCCATTTTCCGAGGCTGTCGTGACCTGCGTCCACGCCGCTTAACGGAGCGAAGGAGGGAGATGGCTGCCACCTGTTTGATTGGATGAGGTAATTACCGCATTCCACGCGGCTGGCCGCGCTGGCTGTTCTTGAGCTGCCTAAGCCGCCACTCCACGCACGGGGGGAGCACCGGGAGGAGGTGGATGGGCCGGCAGTTTGGCAGCCGGATCCGGTGACCCGCCGGATTTGGCCACATTGAATAAAGCAGCTCAGGGAACAAAAGCACTTATTCCACCTGTCCCGACGTCAATGGCCGACGTGCGAAACCGTGACGCGTCCCGTCAGAGAAGAAGGAGCAGTAGAGCAAAGTTGACGTTCGGCAAAACGCGAGCCCGCCGGCCTCGGTTCGGCGCTCACCTGCGGACGCCGGGCAGCCAGAGCGAGCGCGCGCGCCGCGGACGTGCCGTGTCCCGCCCCAGGTGGCGCTAAGCCGCGCTGACACTTATCCCCACAAATCAAATGTTTGCAGGAAGAGAACGATTACGGGGGAGCGCGAGTGAGCAACGCCGAGCGCCGCCGCGCGTCTCGGAATCCGCTGATGTCTCGGCCGCCAATTAAGACGTGCGCGTCGGCGGCGGCAGCGGCTGGGGCATGCCCGTCGCGCCTCGACTCGGGACTCTGTCTCGCCACGGGCTATTTATACATTCATTACATTGGCGTCTGGAGATTCCCAGGCGATTGCATAAAATGCTATATGCACATTTGCATCTATTTCACAGTACGCCAAAGAGTCAGAGTGATTCCCTGCTCATCTCCCCCGTTTACAGCCCTGAGTCAGTGGTGGAAATTCTACAAACCGAATGGTGGAGACGGGTCTGTCCAACGAGAAAACCACTGTTGACTTCTCCATAAAGTGGTAGGGATTTTAGCAACCCTGCAGGGATGATGGGCTGAGGAAACGCCCGACCCGGATTTGAACTCGTCACCTTCCAATAGCTAGCCGGCGCTCCACCGCTGAGTCATCGTAAAGCTAAATACTCATCCCAACTATTTATTAATTCTCACAAAAGTTAGTGTCTTATTCCTTAAATCATCAGTGTAACACAAAAACGTAATTGGTTTAATATATTTCTGCGTGTATAATTGTTACTATAAAAATGTGTAACGACAATCGGCATACCAGTGCGCCTCGGTAAAAACGCGTCCAGTCATCACCAACTGGCCACGGTGACGCGCGGGTCGCACACGTGCACGCTGACTCAACAGAAGCTGAACAGTGCACAACGACGCAAGCTGGGAGTTAAGCGCGAGAAATTGGAACGCGTGGATTAGGAGACGCGACACACTGTACGTAGTGCGCTTGGGCCGGACACGTTGCTCAAAAGTGATGATGTCTGATGGGCGGAGCTGGTGATGGAACGGCAGCTAAAGGAGAGAATGCGCCCAGGATAGATAGATAGATTCATTTTTTTCAGCAGAAAAATACCTAGCTCTTTACGTGATTGCTGCGACGCAACAAACACGCGAATTGAAAAATAATTAAATGAAAAATATAAAAATAACAAATTAACCAAACAAAACAAATACCCCTTTACACACAGCATTGCACAGAATTGACCAAATGGATGAATAGAATAAAAAAAATACAGATGACTGATCAGACCGCTTTACATGTCACAGCGATGCACTGTGAGCTCATAGATCGGTGAGCGATGGGGATCGCATGGGCTGGCCGGGAGCAGCGTGGGAAGCTGACTGCGACAATGGAAATCAACATATCGATGTGGCTAGAGATGAGTGTGTTTTAAATAACTGCCGACTACTACCTGCACTGTCGTATAGACCAGACACGCGGACACACTCACCAAAACATGCAAACAAAGCTGAAACACGTGCAGGAGCGTGGAGAGGTGCGCGCTTCGTAGCGCGCCGAGAGACACAGGACCGTGGATCGGAGATCGAACCACAATAACAACAATATTAATGAAGCCAAACCCGGGCTGGAGCAGGGGGGAGGGTAGCGCGTCGATCTGCACGCGGCCGTCACAGCCCCCGCGGCCTCACGCCGATGGTAATCGCGCTGAATTATGAAATTCTAGATTAAGGCAACAGCCTCTCTGTGGACCCTGATTAAACGTGCCCATGAGCTAACAACCAACCCCGTTCATGTTAAGCATCGACACTCGGAGCAGAGAACTGCTGAAAAATATTAATCTCATGAGCGTTCATTAGTCTAACACCCAGGTCTCCGGCTTTCGGTCTCAGTGGGCTCGTACCTGGCTATAAGTAAACGCCGTCTCTCTCTAATACGGAGCCGAGCTAATAGGAGAGGGGGTATTAAACTGGCGTGTAATCATTAGGATCGCCCCAACACCGTCTTTCACGATCCGATGTCAATTCTCATGACATCACGATTATCGCGATATCAGTTTGACGTACCATTGCGCCTGTATTTCGCATTATCGCGATATCAGTTTGATGTACCCTTGCGCCTGTATTTCGCATTGCATCGCCTAGTTTGTGTTTAGCTGTGCCTCCAGGACCAATGAAGGGGATTAAGAAGTTCCTCACGTGTAGTTTTCTCCCGTGCGGATCGCAGTGCGGACGGAGATGCGGTGTCGTACGGTGTCTCATGATATGCCGGGAGCACAATTCGAATATTTTACATCTGTTTTTAAATACTACACACCGATTATAACCGCACTGAGGCTGCAGCACATATAAGTAAGCCTACATTCACATCCCGAAATAACGCGGTGTCGGCGTGGTGGCGCAGTAGAAATAACACCTTACGGCAAGAAGGTCTGAGTTTGATTCCTGACTCGGGCACCTTTATGCGTAGAGTTGCATGTGCTTCCTCTGTTCTGCTTAGGTTACCTCCAGGTTTTATAATTTCAGCCCATAGCTCACAAAACGCACGGTGTGACTGGAATCGGCCAAACATCTCAATGCAGAATATTCCCTGCAAGTTTCTCAATTGGGATTACGCATGGTAACATCGACCCCTGCTGTGAAAACCTGGCAGGAACCTCCTGAAACGGAGTCCTGAGACTCAGCGAGGCTTACTAATAAAGAGTGAGCCGGTGGTGCTGCGTCCGAACGCAAGCAGTGCGTGCGTTGCCAAGGACACGTTCCTGTCGTGAGTAAATGGAGCAGATCGGGACAGCCGAGCACATGGCGAGATCTTGTTAAAAGGGATTTCAGGAAATTAGGTTTGCCTTGAGATGACCTTGAGAAGGAACCCCCGAATATGAACAACTGGCGGAAGGTGTCCACGACGTGGAATATCCGTACGATACGATTTCACCAGAGAAGGGAAGCTCAGCAGGCTACACACATTCACGTTTTACGGTTCATTTGTTCGTAAGACAAGAAACGGTGGAATGTGTTGAATTGACCTTCAAAAAGAGTAAAAAGATGTCCGTGGCTGCACGAGCCTGCGCGGGACCACCGCAACTTGATGCGAAGAACGTTTAACGCACTCGCTACGCAATCACGTTTAACCGCATCGAAGGTTCGATGGCGCACGGGATATATAATTTCACAGCGCCGCGGTGGAGTGCGCCGTACTTGTCATTAGGGCGTCCAGTGACATTGCCGTCCCCATCTGCTGTATAAGCACACCATGAAGAGCATTAGTTAGCAGCAAGGCCCTTCATGGTATATTATATTATTTCGCGTAAGCTTTTTTTAACCCCGTTTCTGACGCCGCCGCCGCTGCTCGCGGGCTTTGACGCCGCGGCTCCTCGCGGGCGGAGCGGGCGAGGCGGGCACGGAGACCGTCAATCGCCGGGGCACCGTGCGGAAACGTCGTTTCTGTTCGAAGCGACGACAAAGCGCGGGGAGAGTCGGCGTCCGAGGGCCGCGCGCCGAGTTTGTGCCGTGGCGATTATCTCGCGCTCGTGGCTGAAATGGAAACGGGCTTACGCCGTCGGATACAATGGCATAAAGGAGGTGCTGACACCTCCTCGTCCCGACTGCCTCCGACAGAAGGGCATAATAGTCGCAGCGCCTGCGCGGATTTATGCGCCGGATTACCGTTGACTCCACCACACCTTTCAGCGAGTCGTTGCGCTCACACACTCACACCTGCCGCTCCTAGCCGCTCTCATCAATAGAGCATTATGCGCCATTCATCCGGCCACTAATCCCGGCCGCACAAGCAAACCATTTGGCGTAAGCTGAAAAGGCTCACTTTGTTGATACACATTATCGACGTGCAGATGCTCACAACAGATACGTTGTGAGTGCAGCTGTGCGTAAATTATTGTTTTAGAATCGCTCGCAACGACGCGGAGATTCGCCGCTCCGTCGGTATGTTCGCGGTAATGGCCGGTTGTCGCAGCCATCACGCGCGTTATCGGACCGTGGCGAGCACGCTGTAGCATTTAACGCAATCATCGCGTCTAATAGTCACGTAATTTACTTATTATCCGGGATGGCCTCCCGGAGATCGCGTTCCGTGTCGGGAGGGCCCTGCTGGGGCATCTTTGGAGATGTATTTTTAAGCGAGTGTTTTGCTTTGTGTGCGAGGCCAGCGGTGCCCAGAGAAAACCTACCTGGGATGGGGCAGCACTACACTGGAAGCTCCGTACAGATGGGTTCAAGTACCCACTTGCTGCGCGTACATCCTCTGACCCCCGCGCAACCCAGTGGGTTTGGGAGTCTCAAAAGTCATTGTGATCCTTAACCCTCGTCTCTCACAAAGTTCACCTCTATTGGCAATTGCCGAGTATTGTTTCCAGGCTGACCCTGCTGATGAGACACTGGGTGTCGAACCCGTCAAGAATTTGCTTGTAATGAAACAATGCTGCTGAAATTATGCAACTCACAGAAGGCTGCGGCGCTGATGGTATAAAAAACAAACACTTTACTGTTCATGTCGAGAGTCAGATAGAGGTATACAAAGTGGTGAGAACGCTGCTGTGAACCTGCTGACCTGAGTTTGCCTCCTGGCGAGTGATGTCTGAACCTGTCCTGGGTTCCCCCTTAGTACTGACCAGCGTGGTCAAGTATAGTCAAACAAATCCCACAAGGGAGGCCTTCATCCAACAGTGGATCGACGAAGGGCTGTAAATGATTAGCTATCGATTTACAAAACACGGATGACTTGGCAGAGCTGCGGCAGTGAGTTCCATCTGTCACACTTGATTAGAACCCGTTGGTTCGGCCGTTTGAGCCATTGCACATTTAACGGAAATCTCAAGAAACTTATGAAACAAAGGATTAAAAAACATCTAATCAGACACTAAAATGTAATTTTGCTATACAATTACAACTGCATAATGCTTGTTTTCACAACTTATCCGCAGCATGCTTATATTAAAATAATAAAAACCTCGATGCAACAGCGAACATTCAAATTACACTTCACTTCAACTAATTCCATGATTAAATAGGGCGAATCGCAAATTGCCGCTAATGCGGGCGGCTTTAATTTAGTAGGTGCGCTGAAATATTAGAGCGAAATTAAAATCTCAAAGCAACAAAATTGAATTTTAAAAGTGTTTACTGAAGTCGTCCCTAATCTTCTCTGCTTGGCGCTGCTCTCTTTAGAACTGGAATCGCGCTCCCCACGGACGGTAAAAGCCCGCCTTGGGCAAAGATTTCCGCGTGACAGGGTAAGCAAGGCCCTGCCTGCCCTGGGCTGGGATTTGGGGCCGACAGCTATAGCTGGCTGCCTGAGTGAGCACACTTTGCTGTTTGTCTGTGTGGGATTGGGTCAGAAAATCCGCAGCCACATCAAACGCAGTGCCCGTGATGCCAAATTTCCTGGCTGCCATTCGCCTTCCCACTTCTGTCAGCTTTCAGTCCCAATAACCCGGAGGCCTGCACTCGACTTGTCTTCATGACAAAGAGATAATCCAATATTAGCACTGTAGCTCGCTTTAATCTGCGCTATTTATAAACACCGCACAACCCGGCAGCGCTAAGTTTCGGCCAGGGTGCTGTGGGAATATTGCATAATTTGCGAGCGCCGGGACGGGCGCGCGTTGCGATCCGTTTGAGTTTGGCGCAGAACGCTCGCGTGCGTGGCCCAGCTCGGATCGTTGATCACGTTAATGTCCCGAGTCACACGCGGACTGCACTGGATGAGCCGCATTCCTCGTGTGTCTGGCAAACTCTCACGTGATGCTGATGGACACTCTGCACTGCCACTCCACGTTTAGGGGAATGGACGGTATTTTATTTATCCTTATCCTTAATTATTGTTTACTGTACTATATTCCACCAAGGGGGAGTAGTGGGGCAGGAGTTCTACACTGTGAACCCGGCGGTAATGAGATCGATTCTTGACCACGGCTAACATTTTTGCCAAGTTGTATCTGAAACGTTCCACACTGCCTGTTCACCAACTCTTATTGACCAGGATGGTGAAGTATGGTCAAACAACCCTCAATGACTATCACGGTATGAGACCTTCATCCAGCAGTGGAATGACATAGGGCGGAACTTTTTCTTATCGTCCGCCTATGAACTGTCTGTCTCTATAATAAGTATACCCACTCTTTGCATTGTCTTGAGGTGGGCGCAGTTATCCGCAAATCCTAATTGCACGGTCTACAGTAGTTGTAGATACTGCTTGTAAAACTCTGATATTCTCCGTCTGTGTGGCAGGAATATTCACACACGATTATGGAAACTCTCTCTCGTGCCCTTTCCAATTAGTGTAATGGACAACAACATACAATCATCCTTAGTTAATGTTTTCATGTATTTTAACCGTACCGTGGAATGTTTGGGCCACATATATAGGTACTATTTTCGTAATAATAATGTCCCAATAATCGTATTCCAATTTTGTCCCAGCATTGTCATATGCATACATTTAGCATCTTTGCTTAAGTCAGAAAAATAATATATTTTCGAGAATAATTGAGGTGGCTTAGGATAAGTGGAACTAACAGGTGGTAAAAAGTGGCAATAAAAAAGATAACTAAAGCAGATATTAAAAACCAATAATGGGTGGAAGCAATTTCAGAAAAGCCGCTTACGCTAGATTAAGGGTGCATCGCGCGACGTGCGCGGAATAGGCAAGGACCCCTCGGCGGAGGCGCTCGCCCGCCTCGGCGCCCGGACCCGCCGACTCACGGCCCTTCTGGACGCAAACCGCCGGGCACAATCATCACGATTATCGCCGAACGGCGACCGCTGTGGCGAGGGAGGGATGGCGCTGGTTTGGGACACCTTTACCCAGTGGTGGTCGCTGACGGCGAGCACCGAGTAAAAATCTACCGCGCATCACGGTCAATTTGAGCGAAATCAATGCCGTCTCAGGGCTGGTGAATTAAATAATTTCAATAAACGTGAGGTGTCTGTGTGCCACACTGTCAGGAATGTCAGGGACACCGCAGGAGAATCCTAAAAACAAACTGAACCAAACCTGTCCGAGTCAGCAAGCCTGATTGATGAATCTGTCAATATTTGAATGCTGTATTTTGGTCCGCCAATAACCCTGTTTAATAAATACTTTCTCAACTTGCCAAACTCGTGCTAGAGTGTCCTGTTCCCGGCCCTCTCACCCCCAGCGTCTCTTTCAAGTCTCTTCAAAGATGTTTGCCGAGCGAAGGGGGCGCGCGCCCTTTAACCGGGGCCAGGTAAGCCGCGGCATCTCCGCCGCTCGCCGTACGTTTGTTGTTGACACAACGCGAGCGCAGGTAGAGTTGCCCCGGGCGGGGTGGGGCCCGCGGGGCTCCCGGCGGGCCCCCATGACACTCGGCGCTGCCGCCTGCCTCCGAGCGCACCTCCCTGGATGCCCGCCACTCATTATGGACATTTGTCGGGCCGGGATAATCTTACGGGGACGGCGGATCACAAGCAGATTACAATAATTTTCTCGGGGCTGCCATAGATCAGACTTCATAAGCCTTTTAGCCTCTTGGACACGATGCATGGGATTATCGCACAAGAATCCGAATTCTCAGATTCTCTTCTCCCCTCGCCGCGGGTCTTTGCCGCCGTGGTTGTTGTCGAATGTGCGGCGGCGGCGACGATGATGCTGTGGCTGGCTTCTTCCACTGAGACGACGCCGCGAACAAGTCATACGACAACCAGCAAAGGGTGACTGACGGGTTCGGTCGATTGAGTCCTTCGTCCCTAGTAAGCAATACTCGGTTATTCCGTGAAAAAACAGCTCTGTTCCATAAGGATGTGGAATTTCCATCATTGATCCAGCGCTGCCAATGAGGGTGAGCAGAATCCGTGTTAATTCGAGCGTGCCGCATCAGAGCACACGTTGCTTTCTCGCCAGTTCCACATCATGGGTTCCTCGCTCCGTCGTCTCGAGATCTCTGAACTGGAACCTGGAAAAGAATTATGCGCATGCGAAAGGCCGCGGTTCAGCTAGGGACGTCGCTCCGGCGTGAGACACCGCTCCGGCACGGGGAGCTGCGCGACGCAAACAGCGGCCGCTCCACTGCCCTCGCTCCACTGCCCTCGCTCCACTGCCCTCGCGTTCGGACCCAAGAGGCCGCCGCGCCGGCTCCGTACGGCGATGCTACGCACGGCGCGCGGACAGCCGCGCGACGCACGGTTCACGGTGAAGGGTGACACGTGGTTTGCAGGCATGTCGCTCAGCCTCTGTCAAAACAAGTCGGCGGTACAGACACGCCGGCGTGTTTGATGTGGCGGCAGCAGCAGCAGCAGGAGGAGGAAGAGGAGGGGGTTTAAGAAGAAACGTGCAAAGCACCCAGGGGGCTGCACCGCGCGATTCAGTTTTACTGTTAATGTAACTTTTTTCCACCACGACTGAGCGGGGGTGTTGTGGTCTTAACCTTGCATTCCCAGCCAAGTGTAGCAGATTTAAACACGTAAGAAAAGCCATGCAGTGGCACGGCTTCTGTACCGACTCCGACCCAGCGCGCGTCTGTCCTCGGAAGCATTCGATCCGGGATAACGACGGCGGCGGGACCGCGCTCGCCAGGCCCGGAGGACGCGGCCACGTCCCCGGGTCGCGGCCCCGACAGCGGGCCGGCAGCACACGGGGAGCACCGGCATCTTAGCTCTGGTTTGTGTCCAGCACTGCGCCTGGTCTCACGTATAGATGACGACTTTGGTCATTGGCCGCCCGAACTCCACGGGCACGGCGCCAATTCACGGCCAACTCAGTTAAACAGACGTACGTCAACACGCTGGTGGGAGGGCCACTCGATACGGCTCGTGGGAGCCGCCGCGGTCTCACAGCGCTTAGCGCCGATGGTAGCCGTGACCAGGAATCAAACCCGAGGGGTGCGATCGCGGCGCGTGAATCACTGCACCGCCGCTCCACCTCAGCTGCGGGAAGTAAACATAGTCTTAGAAATGTTCACAGACACCCCAAATGCATTACTTTTAGGATTAAACATGAATAGCAACTGGCAAAAAATATATTCTCCTACTGGATTATGCTTTATTGCCATTAATTATTATGTTGGAAATCGTGAGTTTGAGTGAAATATATTTGGAAAGGCATTAAAGGCGCTGCAAGATGAGAAGACATTTATGGGAAATGCAACATATTACATTTTCGGCTTTGCCCCAAACTGCTTTAAAAAAAACGGGCAAAAAATAAATGTTCCGCCTGATCACGCTCGTCTGCGGCGGTTTGCTCTGAGCAAACGGCACGCCTGTCTGATCCCGGGAAGGTGAGGCTTTTAAAGCCAGCGGGTTGTACCAGCATTTGATACGTTTGTGATGCACGCATGAGGATCACAGGAGTCTATACCAAAGTCAGCTATCGGTTCAGACGGCGGACAGACGCCCGCACACTGAGAATTTCAGGTAAAATTAACTTCAATCCGGCGGGGGTGGCCGCAGCGGCGAGGCGGCGGCGACCCCAAATCTTCGCCTTTCGCGTTGCTCCATCTCACACTTGTCGAGTGCTTGCCCCGCTGCTCTTCGGCTGGCGCCCCCCCCAATCCTGCCCCCCAACCCCCCGAGTGGGGTCATCTGGGAAAAGATTAAGGGGGCGGCTTTTACAAAGTCCACCGCAGTGCGGAGAAAGTGCCCGCGGAGAGCCCCCCGCGGGGGAAGCCGCGCCGGCGCCCGAGGTGGGAAGCGAGACGTTTGTCTCATCTCCGCGGACGTTGTCCTGCGCCCGCGAGGTTAATCAGCGGCCTTTGTCTGCAGATTACCCTCGCCAGAGAGCGCGCTCACAAAGGCAGCACGATTCTTCCCAGAATACAACAAGATGTCCCCTTTCCCCATGTGTCACAACCCCACTTTCACCCGGGTTTAAGTCCTGCCCGAGGCCGCATTAACAGACGGGTCGACGCTCACTATTTTTTTTAACTTTGCTTAAAATCACAAATATGTCCCACAGCGGGACACCGGTGGCACCGCCGCCGCCACAGCCACCGATCCCGTCTGCTGGCGCCGCAGATGTAGCCAGAGTCCCACGCGAGCGGTCCGCACGGCGGCTGGGTCGGCGAGCCCGAAACCCTGCGCGCGCAGTGAAAGTTTCCAGGAGAGTTAAGGTTGGCGATTAGAGCGAGGTTCTGAACGCGGAGCGATAATGCGGCGGTGGCAGAGGGCCGCCGTCCCGTTGGCCGCAGCGACGCCTGCATTAGGCCGAGCGTGTGTATGTGACTGAAGACCTAAGCCCTGATTTCCTTGCTGAGATTACACGGGAGATAGCGCCGTGCGGAGGGGGGCGCGGGGGGGATAAAAAGGTAGAGAGGAGGAAAATAAGTGGTTTTGTACAGTAAGCTGGCTCGCCAAAATGCGGCAACGAGGCAAACTCTTGTTAAGATAACGCGAACACAAATCCCCCGTGCGGGCGATACGGAGTCGCGGGGACGCGGCGCCTGCGAGGGACCGGCCCGTTTATCAAGGACATCTGCGGCGCTCGCCCGCTATCCGGCGCAATCACCGCGTTCAGCTTTGTCTGCCGTCTAATAACGTTTGGAGGGTTGTCAGATAGCGCGGCGCAGATAGCGCGGTGATGATGCACATCAATCGTGCGCCGCGGGGCCGCCCCGCGCGCCTCGGCCCCGCGCGCCGGCCCCGCTCGCGGCCGGCGCGGCGCCGCGATGACCCGGCGTGTAACGGACCGCATTACACGAAGGGTCATCGTGAGCTCCCGAGCACGAGGTTGGCAACGTGACAACAGCGCAGCACCGGTTCTAACGTCGCTTGCCGCGGACACTAGCCGCGCTCGGGAATTGAACTCGGTGTCGCTGGGTTTATAGCCCGGCGCGCTAACCGGACTCCCACTGCCCTTGTGCCGTAATAATGGCCTTGAACCCGGTTCCGCGATCCGCTCTCTCCTCATGATGCTCGCGGAGTAACACTCGCGCGGTCGTGTGAAGAACACGCATGTCGCGTGTTGGGGTCGTGGCCGCGCGCGGGCGGCGGGCAGCCGAGGGCCCGTGCCGGGCGGCGCGCACAGAGGTGCAGGCCGCTCCGCTGGGCCCTGCTTTCCTCCTGGGGCCCCCGCATCGCCTGAGTATCGGTGATGAAATCCATGGAGGCAGCAGCAGCGCTGTCTGTGTGGCCGTACGGGTCAGAGAGCCGGGCTCTCTCGGCAGCTCGAACACAGCTCACTGTCGTTGAGCGCGGGCGCCTGACACGGACGCTGGGAATGTCGTCGTAAGACAGGAGAACATGGCACGTGGGGGTTGTAGATCCTTCGGGGAAAAAACCGTCGCACCGGGTGGGAGATGTAGCAGCAGCCACGTGTCACCGCACAGCCCGTGTCATTCCACTGCTGGATGACGGCCATCTCATGCTGTGTCTGTCACAAGCGGTTGTTTGTCCGTATTTCGCCACGATGGTCACTGTGGGCTGCCGGAGGGGGTGGCCAAGAGCCGGTTTACATATCACGCACCGCACTCCTGTCGTTAGCGGCGGCCAAGATTCAAACTCAGGTCGCCGGGTTCGTGGCGCGGCGCACCGCGCACCGAGCCAGCGCCGCATCGCCATGCATTAATAAACAAAAAAAAACATTGCCTGTGACGGTAAAACAAAGACAAACCCAATATTTGATTAAAATGCATTGGTTTACACTTTAAACCTCTGGGCCGGTCCGTGCCACTGGAAAGGTTAAGCTGTTTAAGCTTCGTGCTCGGGAGCCGCGCGCCGCACAGACGCTGGCCGCTGACAGACGCGCGGGGCGGGAGCCGCGCGCTCACACCGCCGCCATTAGGGTCCGGTTACGGCTTCTCGCGGCGATGGGGATGGGGCGCGGTGGCGGTGGTGGCGGCGGTGGTGGCGGCGGTGGTTGTGGTGGTCAGTCAGGCAGCCCATGACACCTGGGTCTGTCCTGTGACCTCCTGTCGACGAGCCTTCGACACTTCACGTGGCCTCAAGGTGCATATGGCCTGGCACGGGCGACGTGGTGACGCCACCGCCACTTAGTGGCGAAAGGCGGTTGTTGTTGGTTGTGGTGGTGGTGGTGGCGATGGTGGCTGTGTCGGGAGGCGGAGGGTACGTTATTACGATCGATTGTGAATTGTAACATTGGGTGCGAAATCCTACGTGTTGAGTTGACAGTATCCTTGTGTTTGAGTGACACACGATGGGACACACGGGGAGACACAGTGAGATACGGTGAGACAATGCCCACGTGTTAGAGACACGTGGAAACACACAGTCACACAATGTCGACGTGTTTGAGATACTGTGAGACGCGGTGAGAAAATGTCCACTTGTTAGAGACACGACGGCTCATTAAGCACTGGGAATTAGCCCGTCCCGTATTGACTCAGGAAAATGTTTAAGACGTGTATGTGTACGCAGCGAGTTAACGGTTTAAATACTCGCTTTTGAGCAAAGGTTAGTGTGGAGGTTAGGCGCGGGATTATGATTTGGGATGGACCGAGGTCACCGTGAGGGTTAAGTGTGAGCTGGAGACCTACACGGGGAACATCACCGGGGCGTCTCCTCCTCCTGGGCGCAGGGACCCTCGCACCCAGCCGTGCTCCACGCGACACCACGCGGCCGGGTCTCACCGCCCGTGACGCCCCAGTGCCCGACCGGGTCACCCGGGCGGGCTCCCGGGATTCGTGACTCGGCACACGGCCCCAGAGCTTCCAGAGCTGGCAAGCTCACTGGATATTTTCTGCTGTAATAATAAATATCAGTTTCACGACCTTTCAGTATATTCGAAGCAGCCTTAATCATTATCTATTTTTGGTCCTTTGGTTTTTTATTTATTTATTTGTCATTGTTGACATGTCGTTCTCTTCGCGGCCCTTGTGCAGCGCTTTGCGACCCTCGGGTGAAAGGCGCTATATAAAACGCAATTATTATTATTATCAATCTACGTAAAGAGTGTTCGATATGTGGATACAGAGCAAATGTTTAACACAGGGAGCAAAATAACCACTGAACATCCTGCTGTCTGTACATCAACGAGCGGAGGTCGCGGCATCGCCACACGCGACAACCCGCTGCATTCACGGGCGACCGGAGCCCGGATTCGAACCCAGGTTCCCAACGGTGCAGGGTCAGTGTCTCCGGGACGATTGCGGCCGGGTGAAATGAGGGCAATGAACAGGCGGCGGGCGCTGCCGGGGCCCCAGCGCGACCCGCCGACCGCGGGCCCTCCGACCCCGCCGCGGGCAAGCGGGATAACGTTCCCCACCCGCCGCTCATCGAGTCTCCGCGATGAGGCGTCGCTCGGCTCGGCCCGCGTGGCCACTCTCCTCTATCTCCGCCAACAACCGGGAGACTTAAAAAAAAACACCGCTGAGCTGAGATTTCTTTCAGGGGGTTTTTTTTTCGGCAGCTCTGTAAACGTTAGTCTAGGCGCGATGAGCTCCGCATTACGGACTTGCAAATACCGCGATTGCATCTGGAGCACACACATGCGCGGCGCGGACTGTGTACACTGCCGCGGGTCGTGTTTCACGGAAATGTGCCCCGCCCGGCTGCACCGGTGTTCTCGCACGCACAAGCACGGAACTTTTATCACTCCACTGCTGGATGAAGACCTACCCAACATCCGTGTGGCTCGTGGGTGTCATTTGACCGTACTTCACTACGCTTGTCAGTGTGGGTTGTAAATCAAGTTCGGAGGCGTGGAAGGTATTGGGCAATGAGGCCCAGGTCTGATTCAAATCTTACCACCGATGTTAGCCATAGCTGGGAATCAAACTCAGGTGGCCGGATGAATAGCACAGCGCGCCCCCATGCATGCAAACCGAGGAGGTTTAATCAATTACACGGTTCACGTGTAAATACAACAAATAACCAACAAGAAAAAGGACTGTCCTGGCATTGACAAGTAGCCACAGCCCTGAGCTCGGGAGAGGCACTATGGCCTGAAACGTGAGCCAATTGTCTAAA
Source organism: Geotria australis (assembly GCA_036362915.1). Lineage (NCBI taxonomy): Eukaryota > Metazoa > Chordata > Hyperoartia > Petromyzontiformes > Geotriidae > Geotria > Geotria australis. Next base: position 8,443,645 of record JAZEWU010000019.1, on the reverse strand, counting down.
TGTTTCCAATATTATCACGATGGTCACCATCATCATCCATGGTCTACCAACTGCTGGCTGCAAATCTACATAGGAGACTGTCATCTCTCATGCTATCACGAGTCCACCATCCACCTCGCTCCTGCACGCAGGCCGATTCCATCGCTCCATCTCCTTGGCCGACCTCCTCTTTGGAGCTTTCCCTACGTTGGCTGCCACCCCTTCACTGACCTTGCCCGCCGGATGGAGGGCAGCGTTTATGGCAAATACGCTGATGGTTTTCGTAATGATTAACAAGAACGATATACTACATTATTTAGCAAAAATGTGCAAATTATAAATTACAACCCACATTAAGGAGATAATCTGGGTTTTTTCCACCCAGATCAAGTAAACCGGTGGCGGTAATCTCCCATGCGCAGCGCTCGTGTTGGCTCAGTGAGGCACACGCGCCGCGGAACCCAAATCGCTCCCAGAACCTAACGCGACATCACAACAACGCTGCCACAATGGGCTCAGCGACGACGTTCGGCGTAAGCCCTGCGCTCAAACGTAATCTTAGTCCCACTCGGCGGGTCTATCATCCTCCCATTCGAGTCCACTAAGCAGCAGTGGCCGGGCCGCGGTGTCAGCGCCTACAAGGTTCCCTGCTTTCTCCCCCCCCTCCACAAGGGAGATTGTAATTAAGTCCGCATTTAATTGGATGGGTGGAAGGGGGGGGGGCGGTGGTGTCAGGAGCGGTGTCTTTTTTTTTAAGAGGCGATGCCTGCTCGGGATCTCACCTTTAGATGGCACCAGAGGTCAAGCCTTTGAGCGGGACACGAGCGCGGGCATAAGTCAGCGGGATGAGGAGCGGCAAAGCCGGGGCTTTACACGGCCGCCACCCCACCACCGTCACCCCCTCCACCCCCTCCACCGCCACCACAGACACCCACCGGCCCCTGATAAATAGCCACGGACAAACATCGCGCGAGGCTCGCTCCGGAGTGACCGCCCCAATTAATTATCGCCGTCTAGAGTGGCCCGCGCCGCCTGCTGGCTCAATAGGTCTTCCCCTGGAGAGGTGCGCAAATTGGTCGCTAATTGCGTGTCCATTAGAGGCGACGGGGGCCCTTGACACGGCTCTGTTTTGACTCCCCTTCAGTGGCCGTCGCTTTCAGGGGACGGGTTCCCCTCTCTCGCCCGTGCTCTCGTGACTCCCCCGCTCCCGCCCCCCGTCTCCTCGCCTCGGCCGCCACCGCCGCCGCCGCCGCCGCCGACACTAATTGTGGGTCGTTGTTGGGCGGAGAGACGCGTCGCGGAGGATCGCGGCCGCGCCAAACGCCGCTCCTCACGCGTCCCGCGCCTCTCGTGCCGGGCGCGTCGGCCGCGCGTCGCCGCGACATTTACTAAGTTCGCGCACAGCGCTTCGTGAGCTGTGCGGCTGTGCGGGGGCGGTTATTTATTTACGTATTTATTTACCGCGTTTCGTCGGATTACGCAGCGACGGTTGATTTTCGCGGCTGTGGTTGAGGCGCCGCCACCAATTAGGCCGTGGGGCGCGGCGCTTGTCGGCGCCGCGGGGCAGAGCTGCGACGATTCGCACCGTCCGCGCCCCACTCGGCATTCCGGGTTACCTGCGCGCGCCTTCCGTATTCCAATCACAATTAAAAGCAGCTGTGCGAGCCGTCCCGCAACCAGCATCGCATCTTTAAGATCCCAGAAAAAGCTCCATCGGACACAGTTTTCCCCGATGTAACGTTTCCCTTAGTGTCGCGGTTTATTCGGCCGCAACATTAAGGAGAGAATGGGGTTAATTCGGCCGGTCCCAGAGAACGGCACGGCGTCGCGGTTTCATCGCAAGCGTCATGAAATTACGCGGACAAAAACCTGGCACGGGGACGCGTCTCGACACGCTGCCTCCCAGGAGAAGACCCTGGTGCTGTGAGCGCGTGGGCACGGAGAAGTGCGAGTGGGAGCGATGGAGAGAATGGGGCCGGAGGAGAGACATTCTGAACAGAGTGAGACGTTACCCAGATGCAAACGGTCACGAAAAGGGGAAAGAGGAAAGTCCTGGACCTGCACTGCAACAGCCAAGCAGCTGGACCCAGAGACGGAATGGCAGACAGTGGGGGCAGGAGAGGAGAAGGAGCGACCTCCCGCTGGGCCGAGATTGACGGTGGGGTTTGTACGGTGAGCGTTATATGGGGATTTAGGAACCTGCGTGTTTGGAAATGACGAATGATTAACAACATAACCTGGAGCTTTTTGCTATTCCACTGTTGGATGAAGGCATTCCCAAACCGTGTCNATCAGCCGTGGCCGGGGATCGAACTGAAGCGGCGGGGTTCTCGCGAACCGCCGCACCAGCACTTCCCCCCTCGGGAGCAATAACGGAATTATGGAACGCGTCAAGACAAGTGCGTGTTTATATCGCGCGGAACTCCATAGCGACGGCGAGTTAGAGACTCTCACTCACCCCCCTCACCGCCCCTCTCACCACCCCGCTCACCACCCACCTCACCACGCGCGCGGGACTTTCCGAGGCGCACGGCACCTGGCGCAGGTGCGGCCGCGTTGACCGCACGCGGCGGCGTTAATTGTCCGTAATTGAGCGGCGACGGCGCCACGCGAACGGTTGAGCGGGAGAAGGGGCCTCGTGGCGACGGAGGGAGACGCGGCACGTCCGGAGGAGGAAAGGCCCTCCCGCCAATGCAATCCTCCTCAGACCTTCATTTTGTGGCTGACAGCTTCAAAGTTGGGCCCCCCCCAAGAAAACGAAAGCGCGCCAGGAGGCTCCTCCGTGTTTTGACGATGCACCTTCTCCCCGGCTCGTAGTGGCGCCGTTTCCCTTCCCTATCACTTTCATTATCGCGGGGCCGCGCGCTCTCATTCTGGGGTTCGGCGGCCCTTCCGAGGCGGTGCCATTTCCATCCCGGTCTCTTATCTGATGCATCGATCGCGCGGGCCGAGCATTGATCCGGCCCCACCATCTGGCCGGCCGCGATAAGCGCGCGTTAGCGAGCGCGCGCGTGTGACGGCGCTTTCCATTTCCCTCGCCGCTCTGCTCAGCCGCGGGGCGATTGGTGTTTGCAGGGGAACGGAGCAGAAAAAAGAGAGCGAGCAGTCGGACAGGGAGGGGTGGGCGTGGGGGGGGGGGGGGGAGAGATGGAGAGAAAACGACTGGGTATATTCTGTCACACGACACCGGCCCTACCCCGACCGAGGCGGGATTACGTCCCTCCGCCTGAACGAATGGCACATTGTTTTTTTTCTTGAACGTTGTGTGTGTTTGATGCCGTAAGTCAGAAGCAGCCTGGGCCTTGGCTCGTGCTCACTTCTGTAAACGACTAAGCCATCCTCCCAATCCGGACCGCTCCAAAGCTTAGCTCTGTAGCTCCTCCATAACCACTAATTGGATTTACTGCAATAACAGCTATAGCAAGGGCTTGAGCAAGACTTACCGCATGGCATTTAACACCGCCGCGTTTACAAACACAGCACACCGAGTGGGAGCATTTCTCACGAAATTTATCTCAAGATATCGCTCTGTAACCGTGCCTTTGTAACACCCATTACACTTTCAACGTCGCGCATCAAAGTGGAACTTTGCTGCAAAGTCAGCCTTTGAACGCGTCCCACAGCGTGCGCAAAATCAGCAAGCGGCTCCCGCTCGGAGGGAACGCGCAGAGAGTGCAGGAGGCTGTGCCGAGACCGCACCGCGCTCCCGCTCGCCGCAGCACGAGTCTATAACCGCACTACTGTGCTGATCCATTGCGCGGAGTTTAAACATGTACAAATGCGTATTAATTAGTCAGATCAGAAGGAGGTGTTCGCCGCTTCACCAACGAATCGGCATCATGGGTCATCGAGTGACGGGCAATTCTCAGCGGCGTCTGGTGGATAAACACACTTCATGGCAACATTGGTCCAGACGGGGGACAGGCCGATGGACCAACACGTTATTTAGCTTGAACATTTAGAAACAATATTTTATATGTATAGCTGTATATTAGACGTAGGGCGGCACGGTGGCGCGGTGAGTAGCGCTGCCGCCTCACAGCAAGAATACCCGGGTTTGAATCACGGCTCGTGTGCCTTTCTGTGTAGAATTTGCATGTTCTCCCCGTGTCCGCGTGGGCTTTCGCCGGGCACTCCGGTTTCCTCCCACAATGCAAAGACATGCTGCTGCATAGGTTAATTGGCCTGCTGACTAAATTGCCCCCGGTGCCATGTGATGGACTGGCGTCCCATTATGGGTATAGCCCTGCCTTACGCCCTGTGTCTGCCGGGAAAGGCTCCGGTTCACCGCGACCCTGTATGGGATTAAGCGGTTTCTGACAAAGAATGACTTAATATATTAAACGTAACTAATAATTATACTGATGTAGGTCTTCACGGCGTTAATGCAACATCATTATCGTTCCATTCATGACTGCAATGTATTCGTAACAGTAACGCACGCTCACATACCCAACGCATTACCAGCAAAGCCAAGGCAGGAAAGTTTGCGCTTTTCATCCCGGCTTTGTGTTGTATTGGGAGAGGGGGTGGACGCCGGGTATTTACGTGAAATAAGTGCGCAGCCTGTTGGCATAATTGCGAACATTTTTTGACAGCGTGTTTTGAACGCAGTCATCGCATGCAGCAAAAATATCAACGCCGTCACCGACAACTCCGCGAGCGTGCTGGGCTTTTGTTAATTGCGCCGCTGCTCCGCTGCTCGACGGAGCGTCAGCAGGAACGGCCGCCGTGACGGCGCCACGTGGTCGGACGCGGAGGCCCACGGCGCCCGCTCCGCGCCACGCGGGGCGGCGACGATCTCCCGACGCGGCAGGCACGTTGAAACCCTCGCGCCGCTTAATGGATTCGTTATCACGCGACGTTTCCCCATAAGCAGACGATGTCGGGTAGGCCCGTGATTTAACTTCACAGACAGTCGCGCGTCCTCGTTAGAGACACATGTTACATTCACGCCCGCGTCACCAATAATAATAATAATGTCACAGATCGTCCGTGTAGCCTTTACTAGACTGTTGGGGCAAGTGCTGCTATCGAGACCCTATAAAGGAATCGAGGTTGGGTCGCAAAGCAGCGCGTCAGTCGCTACACGACCGTGTTCCCCGCCAGGACAGCACGAGGCGGGATGGGTGCAGTGTCACCGTGGAAAGCGGTGGCTTCATATTGAACAATCATCAGGCGCAGGGGAACGGAACGCATCCCAGAGGATGTCTGCGGAGGAGACGGAGCAATCATGTCATCTCGCGCGCAGGTGCTCGGCACGTCGTTACGTCGCAGGATAGCGCGGTGGCTGTGGCTTGGGAGGGCCTCTATCCAGCAGTGGATTGATCACGGCCGATCATGCTGATGCATGGCTTTCAGATGACGCTGCTGGGAATACGTAAATCACGCCCGCAACGGACACGCGCACGGAATCCGCCTGTGGGTATTTTTTCAGATTTAAATTCTTGACGAATTTAAATGAATCCTTCAACTACTGATTTCAACACCTCATCATGTTTTGGCACGCCAGCCTGTTTGTTAACCTTGCCTTGTTTGGCGAATTGTCACAAGGATTTTGCATCTCAATATCTGTTTTTTTTCTTCTAAAAATAATGAGTAATCCTAATTTAAAAAAAACATTCAAACACACCAACGTGTGTAATGTCAGAGTGATTACGCAGTCGGCGTCTTGTTTAATTTGCAGGTACTACACAATCAAACTTTTCTAGCAGCTGCCGTAAAAAAAAATGTGTACAAAGCATTGATAATAGAATGTTAACACAGCTTGTGTGAAGGTGACAAAACGCATGCAAAATTAAGGTGTAATTCATTTTTCTTGCCAGTTTTTTTTCCCACCCACAGTACAAAAAAAATGCGAGCGTCTCTCGCTCGTCCCGCAGCCACCGGTCGGCGACGAGCGGCCACACAACCACACTCAGGCTTCGCTCAGTAATACTCGCTCCCGTTTGAAGTTCCTTTTGTCGGTCAGAATCAGGCCCGGCCCTGCGCCCCCCCGCTCCAATCCTGGGTAAGGCGCTGGCTTTTCCAACAAAAGAGCAGCCAAGCTGGCTGTGGAACACAGCCTCTGCAGGCTGCACGCTCGCCCATTCGCTCATCCTCTTTTGTCCCAGGGATTTTCCTCCGGCGCAGCGCAATATTTACCACGGGGCCAACGCCATTGTACCACGGGGCCAACGCCATTGTACCAGCGCAGAAAAGGGATTAGCTTATCGGGGGGCTCATCTTACAGCGGCCCGCATTCTTCCCCGGCCGTATAATTTGCAAATTTAGTATATTTTTTTACGCCGGTCGGCCGTTGCAATGGGATTGGGGTGTCGGCGCTGGGGGGCGGGCAGGGCGCGAGAGGGTATGAGGAGGAGCAGGAGGATGGAGGCGTCGAGGTGAAGGGGGTCCCACATGAAAGAGGGCTGCTGCTGCTGCTGCAGGGTGACTGGCAGAGTAAATCCGGGGTGCGGGGCCGCGCCGAGCCCGTGACGCGCCGGCCCCGCTGGCCTGTGTCGCCGATGTCCTGGCGCTGAGCGAAGGCCGGCGAGGCTGACGGGCAGTGAAAGCGGCGACGGCGGCGGCGGCGGTGGTGGCGGCACAATGCTCTGCGCGGTGTCGCGCCAGCTGGACGGCCCATCTGTTCCTGTAAGCTCGCAGCCGCCTGCTGCTGCTGCTGCTGCTAACTGCTTCCACTACTGCAGCGGGTGCTGCCAGCGTGCGCCCACCCCGAGCCAACAGTCAGCTCCTCGCCGTGACCGGCCACCGGGCAGCGGGACCGGCACGCCGCTCTCGCCTTGCTCCTGGGATCGTCTTGCGTTTTGTCGGGGTCTCTATTGAGCATCGATTTGGTTGCCGGCTTTGATAAGTGCTCGCTAACGACACTCGACGCAAAGTCTACGTGGGCTACACGCGGAATGTGTTATCTTCCGTGTGCGTGCAGCACAAGCGTTGCTTAAAAACAGATTCATCGACCGCCTCCTATTTGAATCGATCAGAAACCATCGATTCAAATACTTTTTTAAACTAATAATTTCGTGACTTGTTTTTGTTTTGCGAACCAGTGGTGGTCGCCGTTTACACGAGCTCTCGTCTATCGAGGAGCAAATATTGTCTCGGGACAATTGACTTCCAGGCGGAGGGGTTTGTGCCGGTGGGTGTTTACCTGCCGGAGCCCCCGGGGCGTCACCCGCATGCCCTCGCGCGGGAAGAGCCCCCGGGGCGCCACCCCCGTGCCCTCGCGCGGCTCAGCGTCACCATTGTCTCAGCGTTTTGGGGACGTTGTTGGTAAAACGTGCGTCATACTTAAAACCCGAGCTGTGCTCTCGGGTCGATTCAGTGATGGGTTACTGTACCCAGTATGGGACGCCAGTCCATCACAAGGCATCGGGGGCAATTTAGTCTGCAGGCCAATTAACCTATGCATCAGCATGTGTTTGGAATGTGGGAGGCACCGGAGTGCCTGGCGAACGCCTCATGTTAGCCGTGATCGGGAATCGAACTCGTGTCCGTCGGTCCGTCGTGCAGTGCGCTACGCGCTACGACTGCTGCGCCGCCCGTGTAATGCGCCGAGAATGTGCGCTTCACCAGGTTTCCATTTGGCAACAACGTTTGGCACGATTCGAACGCAGTCGTTTACATTGTGAAATCATCACAAATCAATTCACATTACTGTACATCGAATTAGCAGCTTTAATTTAATTAATGGGGAAAAGTAATTATTTTTCCCCATTAATTGAGCCAACTAATTAACTCACCCAGATTTTAAAATCATTGAACAAAGAGGTCTCTTGTGCCGTCTGGTGGAGCTGATTTCGTGCGATTAAACTTAGTTGTGCAGTTTCTGCAGCCAAATGAGAAAAA
>JAZEWU010000019.1:8421539-8431973 GCA_036362915.1 Geotria australis | reverse complement strand
TGTTAGATCAACGGTTCTTTCCAGCTTAAATCAAAAGTGACCGACTGAAGGACACTATATTGAGATCATTCACAAGCTTTCATCGATCCACTGCTGGATGAAGGCCTCCTCAGTCTGTGGTGGTTATGGGGTTTTATTTTCCCATACTTCACCATGCTGGTCAGCACCAGCAATAGAGTACACACTAAGCATGTCCATACCAATGGTGTATTATTTGCCATAAAATCCTACCAACAGGTTGAGAGAAAGAGGGTGGAAATTGAGATGGACGCGGCTTTCCACGTATAATCATGGACGAGTGTTGTGCACGCCGCCGCGTGACACTGAGGCTGAGACCCGAGTGATCAATCGGGGGTTGGTGGTCGCCGACTGCACCGATCCGATCCCAGTGTGGTTCGCACAGCTTGCTACCACGCTGTGCAAACCACCGCTACGCCCCCATTCGCATGAAGCGCTATTCGGTATCACCAACACGAGCTGCATAACGTGGTAGATAAACACAAGTCGGGGAGCTCGCGCCGTGTCACGGCCAATTTAACGCGACATCGCGACCACCGATCACTCGGCAAGAAACGCATTTCACAAAGCGTAGTGGAAGGGGATACGAAGTAGCTCTCGAGTGAGTGAACGGGGGTGCACCGACGCCAAAGCGCACGGGCCAGCGGACCCCAGGCGCCAGGCTCGGTACAGGGGGGGTGACGACCGCCAGGCCGCCGTGTTTTACTCCTTGCAGCGAGGCCCTACCGCTCGGCGCCACTGTGAGACTGAGTTTAAAAAACGCATTAGACCGAGCGCCAGTGGAGCGAAATCCCCGCCCGGCCGCAAATTACGCGCGAAGTTGCTTAATTTTTGACCCTGCTGCTACGACTGCCACTGAGCGTAATGGCTCACATTCACATTCAGCCGGGGACAGGTGTGTGTGTTTGTGTGTGTGCGCGTGCGTTCCGTAAGTGCCGCAATTACCAAAAGTTTTCCTGGCACGCGAATCGCCAGGCTGCTGGGCCGCCCCCTCCGGCCCGGGGTTTGTGCGTCCGCGGCCAAGCGGGGCCCCCGCGAGGCCCCACGGGCAGCCGCGTGGCAACCGCCGCTAATGTGCTCAACTATCGCTGCGGCGCACAGCGCGCCCCGCCTCGCACACACGTGGCACGGCGGCGACGTGAGCACGATCATGACGGCCGAGCAGCCCACGAATGGCTGCATTGCGACACGCTCCCGGCAGAATGGCCTTGGCCAGAGGGGCCTCCACACAGCCTGCTCTAGACGGGGCTGTATAGAGTCACTCTCGAGGGGGCTGTTTAGAGCAGCTCTAGTGGGATTGTTTGGCTGCTCTGCCTCCACGCTGGCCAGATATCGTGTAATAGCTGTGAGAGACCCACGCTTTACCCCACCACACGTGACATCTATAGGGACTGTGTTGAGCCCATGAACTGCTGGGTGGACAGGTGCGGGGACGGATTGAGAAACGTTCGCCATCGTTTCGCCTGCCGCGCCGGGAGGACGCACTGGGCCAGCGACTGGACCGGCGACTGGGCCGGTGAGTGGGCCGGTGACCGCAAGTGTCGTGCGCGAACCGCGGCGTCACAGCGGCGTCACGGCAGCGTCTCAGTGACGTCTCGGTGACGTGGCCTGAAGAGAGCACAGAGAGCTGTAGCTGGGATAAAAATCCCATAACGCTGTCACGAGCAATGCGAAACATCGTGACGTGGGACCATCTTGAATCTCAGTCTTGAGACCCGTCGCTGTTTTCCTGCTTATATCACCAGCATTCATTATTACGAATGTAAATTCATTATATTGCGGGATTTATTCGCGCTCGATATTTTCTCGAACGCTGCCGGGCGGCCTCCGAGTGGGGATTATCGATGAGAGGCGCGACCACTGGAGCCCGCGGAGCGATGCCTGTCCCTGCTAATCCTGCATTTAACGTGAGCTCCTGCTCACAGGAGCAGCGAGCCGCTGCTTGTCTCCTGTTTCCCGCTCTCAGCCAGTCGCGGAACTCTCACATTCCTATGGCAAGGGCAAGGATAACCGTAGGCAGCTCCCACCGTAGGCAGGTCCCAACATAGGCGGATCGAACCATTTACATGTCTAATCATAAGCAAGTCTAACGATAGGCAGGTCTAACCATAGGCAGATTTTACCGTAGGCAGGTCGCACCATAGGACAGCCTGTGTTGTAGTCTATATTCCTGGAATCCCACGAACAGGTTTAAAACCAGAACTAATAATTCCAACGTAATTCCCGGAGCGACGTTCCAGACTGCTGTGGCTGAAATGAAGCAACGATGATAATTATTCCCAGCGCTTGGTGGCCGGCTCGGCAGGGACGGGAGGGCCCGTTAGATCGGCCGCTCGGAATTCAGCCTCTAGCTCCAAGACGAGAGGGCCTTAATCCGGCGAGCACCCACATTGCGAACCGGCCCTGCCTCTTGCACCCCCACACCACCTCGCTCCCTCAACCTGCACCCTGCACCACCCCCACCCTGCACCACCCATTACTCCCCCAGCCACCCACTCCTCGCCCTCCCCTCCTCCTCCTCCGTGTTTGCTCTCCTGCGGGGCCCAGCGGCTCTTCGCGCCACTCACAGGTGAGAAGGTTTGCCCATCTCTGCTGACAAAACAGAGATTCTTCTCAGCTTACTCAGAGCGGGCAGAAAGAAAAAAAAACCCTACGCTTTGTTCTCACGGCCCCTTGCCCGGCAGCCAGGCCGTGCCGCGGCCTCGGCGTGGCGTGGGTGGTCCGCAGCATGAGTGCGTCGGCTGGTGGCCACTGAGAGCCCTCGCTGTGAAGTGCCTGGGTGAGGGTCACCCGGCCCCATCCTGCATCGGGTGAGGGCCACCCGGACCCCCCGTGGGCTTGGTGAGGGCCACCCGGGCCACCCGGGCCACCCTGGCCACCCAGTCCAACCCTGGACTGGGTGAGGGCCACACCCGTCCACCCAACCCCACCCTGCGTTAGGTGGGGGCCACCTAGCCCAGGATGCTATCAATACTGCGGATGACACACCTGAGCAGGAGCTCACAGTGAGAAAATCCAAACGATGAGAGGAGCTGGCGAACATTTCCGATGCGTTCTCAGGCTGTGCCACGCGGCGTGTGGCAGGGTGGAGAAGCCTGGGTCGTGCCTGGTGCTCCGAAAAAAGACCGGTAATCGGAAGAATCCATCCACCAACTATCAGGTTTTCCGCTGATAATTTGTGACGTGCGCGGCACCACGGGTCTCCGTCGGACAACAAACGCGAGTCTCATTGCCTCCTGTGTGAGTGTACGTGTACAGATATTCCACAGCTGGATGAGGGCTACCATACGTGGATGTTTACCTATCCCGGTTTTCAAAGGGTTGCTCTCTGGTTGAGTTGGCTGTCTGCTGGGAACAAGTCTCGGTTTGTAGACGTTGTGCAACAATAATAACAGCTTGTGATGATGAAACATCGCTCAAGACGCCGCGATTAGATCCTCCCTCCCCGCGGGCTCCGTGACATCCTCCTCTTCCTCCTCCTCTTCTCATGACGTGTCCCGGCTCTGTGTGCATCAAGGGTGGCAGCCCTACTCCTCTCCACACCGTGCGGGTCATGGGGTTATTTAACCGTACTTCACCATGCTGGTTAGTGTGGGTTAAAGGCCATGTTTGTATGTATCTTCATAATGTCGCTGGGTGACTCGTAATTGGAAGGGTGCGAGTTCAAACCCCGGTCAGGGGTCGACTCGACCACCCATCCCTCCGGCACCGACAAAATGAGTCAAACTTTACTGCAACCCAACTCCGCTCATCCTCAAGACAGAACGGACTGGTCCCCGACGTAATAACGTGGAGACTACAGCAGTGGTTTCGGGCTGTAACCGGTCTTCTTCTTTGCGATTCTTCGAAGCACGATGGCTAGCTTCTGGACATCGTCGTCTTTCAGCTTGGCTTCGAAGTGTTTGGTAGAATTCGCAGGCAATACCAAGTACTACCTGACAGGGATCGCGACGTGAACGCTTCTACCTTGTAACCGGTAAAGGAGCAGCTACCCACGCTCGTTAGATCAGAAGACCTCGGACCTTCGAGCGAGTAGGACGGTGGTGATGATGGCTCCTCGTGTTACGGACTGTGGTGTTGCTGTGTCACGGACAAGTCGTTGCGCCGTCTATTCGACTTCACGATCCAGCTGATGCGGCTGCGTAACAACCAGTCGTTACTAATCGGGTCATTCCGCGTCACGACTGGCAGTGACTGCGCTAACAACGCCAGGACGCGTTCCTGTACGGACAGATTAGCGGCAAATCAGCCGAGCAGTGGCCCAGCCCGCGGAATGGTATTTGCAGGGTAAGGTGTGGTAACGAGTTGGGGATGGAGGGGGCCACCCATTTAATAGGTGCCCCCCCCCCCCGGCTCTCCCTCCCACCCCGGAGCCGTGGTGACGAGAGCTCCCCTCACGTGCTGGTCCCCGCGGTTGCGTCTCCACGCGCAGCGAGACCCGAGCCGATCCGAGCCGTACCGCATGGGTATGAGTCCAGCGCCTCGCCCGGGTCCGACCTACCCTTCCTGGGCCCCTAGGGACGTGAGCGTGATGTAGGTGTAATCTGCGAGTCCGTGGTGCGCACTGACATTCCTTCAGATTGGACGCCGGGGCCTGGTTTTCGGTGCCTCGCAATGTATCGCACGGGAGGCCACGACGACGATGGCGACCATGATGTTAGCCTCGCCGGAGTTCCGCGTTCACCACCGACCGACTGACCCGTGCTGGGAGTTAATCCGTATGTTTTCTGGCAGTTGGCAGAGGAGCGTTATCGTGAATTTGTTTCCAGAAACACGGGGCCCGGCACGGACGCCTCGCGTGGTCGCACCGCTAGCTGCCGCACTGCGGTCCGTGTGTTGTGACATTTGCGACACACAGAGAACGTTTCAATTACTCTAATAACAACCTGAAACGTTCATTTCCTTTTGCATCTGCCGCAAACCCTGACTACATTCATTTTCGCAAATTATAATCCATTGTTTTCGCCCCTTTCAATATCAAATGTCAATCTGATATTGCTTCAATTAGGCGACGGATGAAGGCGGAGTTGTTCCCCGCACAGCCATCGCGCCGCCGCAATTCGCGTCCGCCGCATTGCCCCGCGCTTTGAATGAAGGCGCGCACAGGCGTTAAGCCTTACACGTCTTAGCGCCGTTTGATAAGTTCGCCGACCGAGGTGCCGGCGTTTATCGGTGCAAACGTCATCGTGGCGGGAGCAGGGAGAGAGGAGGAGGAGGAGTTGCTGCCTGCCCCCTCGTGCTCGTCGTCGTGCTCGCCGGTGTGCGTGTGTGCCGGTTTGTTGGTTTACCACGAGTCGTGACACCCCGGCGCGCTGAGCCGGGCGCCGCTACCGGCAGGGCCGGTCCGTGTTGACAGATCGTATCTGCCTAATTGTCACTTAAACTGCCGCTAATGGAAATTAGATTACAGCTCTTTAAGCTGTTTCCACTTGCAGCCCCAGAAACTGCTCCCCAGACAACGGAGCAATTAATGGGTAAACGGTATCAGCAGGGGCTCCCGTCGAGAACAAATAAATAAACTTGCTGAGCCTCTTCCCGGAGATGCGCCGAGATGGGGAGCGCGTTGATGCGGGAACATCGCACACACGCGGAAGGACACACAACAACAACAAGCCAAACTTGACGATTGCGACTGGCCTACTACTGTGCCTGTCGCAGGTAATTTTAAAATGCTAATTGAGGAGGGTCTTGCCGCGTTCGCGCGGTCTCCGTGAAGCCGCGACGCGCTCCGGAGGACGTGAGCCACCGGGAATAGAATCAAGACGATGGCACGTGTACAAAGTAGGAAAAGCCGCCTCGCCGAGTCAACATGCAATGGATCTGTATTTCTGGTGACAGTGGTATTTTGCGTTAATAACCGTGTTCTGCATTCGTGGAATCGCAGTGACAAGAGAGGCACCACACGTGAACCAGGGGACACACACATCACTCACGTCGCACTGGCTGCTGCGGACAGCGAGCGGGCTTTGTTCACGCGTTCTGTGTCGATGTCTGTGATGCGGACATCGACACGTCCCGAAAGAACAGCTCTGAAGAGCAACAATCATGAATCATTTGCCGTGAAAACCTACATCAGTACATAATACAGGGTAGTTATTGATAGGCACATTTATACGCTAGCGGTAGTGCCTTCTGCCAATATACTCCCTACTCCAAGCGGGCTTAGCGGTGTTCTGGAAAATATCGCGAGAGTGCCATTATTGCCAAATATGACAAAGCACGTTTCAGCTAAACCGTTCAGAAACGCCTGATGATGCCGCCAAACGTGGGAGGCGAAACGTCGCGAGGGTGCGAGTGGGAACTCTGGGCACGGGTGAAAGGGCCGCTCTCGACAGCAATTCTCATGGATCGTGAAAACCCTGCGTTATTACAGAGCAATCGTAAGCACTGCTGCACGCTTCTCGCCCCTCGCTGTTGTTTGTTGTTGTTGTTGTCGCAGAGCAACGTGGCCGGCGGGAGCATCTCGGCCACCGCGGCCGGCCGGGCGGGGCCGGCCTTTCCTGGGAATGCCACCGCCACCCGCCCGCGCCCGCGCGCGGTCATTTAGAGAGGCCGCTTAATCCCGGCGGCGCCCGCGGGGGCCCACCGGCACAAACCCCCACGCACCTGCGCCGGGGGAACCGCCGAGCCCCCATCATCCACTCATCTCGCGTGATCGCCCGCTCGGCGGGGCCGGCACACCGAGCCGGTCCCCGCGGCACCGGCGTCGTCGCGGCCTCCGCCACCGTGGCGGAACAGGTGCCGCGCGGGGCCCCGCGGCCGGCCGCCAGCGGCCCCCCGCGCCCGCCGGGCCGCGCGCACCTGCGATCCAGATGCGGCGTGCTTTTGTTGTTTGTTTCCCGGTCGGCCGGCCCTGGTCAGAGTCTCTCGCTCTGAGAAGCCAACCGCTGGTTCTGGCATCGGCTGCCGCGCGCTGCCCGCCGCGTTCGTAACCACGCGCGTCCCGCCGGCCACGCGGCCGTGTTGGTAAAGTAAAGAACGACGCGCCAATTGTGCCCCGCGTTTGAGCGTCGTGCGCCGTGCGCCGCTCGTTTCCAGCGGGAACGCTGGGAATTTGACGATCCTCGCACAGAGAGCGATCGTCCTGCGGGACGGCGGCGGTGCGCAAATTTCTCACCGACAATTCATCGTTCTCATCAGCAGGATCCCTTTACTGCTGGATTTGTGCCTCGCCAAATTGTCACCGTTGCTCACGGTGTTGTGACAATCTATCGAGGTCGTACACACAATCCGATTGAATCGCTCCGTATCACCAGCGGACAGCGTGCACGCTCCCTCCTTTGGCTTCCACTGCGTCATTGGTCTCGACCACCGGGAATCGTCCCTTCCGTGACGAGTCCTGCCAACGGATTTCTGGGTGGTAAGGTGGCGCGGTGAAAATGCTTATGCTTCACCACGAGAATGGCTTGAGTTCGATTGCTGAGCAGAGTACCTTTCTCTGTGGAGTTTGTATGTTTTCTCCCGGCTCTCGATGCATTTCCACTAGGTTCTCCAGGTTCCTCCCAAAGAAAAAAAAACACACGTACAATATAACTGGTATCAGCCAAAGCATCCCATCCATCCATCCATTTTCTAAACCGCTTGTCCTGGTTAGGGTCGCGGTGACAGCAGTCCAAGGAGAGTGGACCAGACATCCCTTTCCTCAGCAACAGACTCCAGCTCTTCCCAGGGGATTCCCAGCCGTTCCCAGGCAAGCTGAAGGATATAATCCCTCCAATGTGTCCTCGGTCGGCCTCTAGGTCTCCGCCAAAGCATCCCAATTCTGCAAATATTACCTGCAAGCTATTCAGATGGCTACAAATAGCAACATCATCCCATAATGAAAAAACGTGGCAGGAACCTAAAGCTAAACGTGAATGTTGAGACTCAGTGCGGCTCTCCCGGGAACACATACACAATCATAATAATCAAGTCCACTTACTTTTCTTAATCATAAATATGACGCCTCTGACGTTCTATGCCTTTTTATCAGCGACCGTGAAAAAATCTGACGAATCAATTCTGGCCAAAATTTGAACTGTAGATCTCAGGGTTGAGGGCCGCCTGCTCACGACACATACACACGGTAGCACGGACGTGCGGAAACTCTCAAAGGCGTTCTCCGCTTGTCCGCTGCGATACGTTCAAATGTACCGCGCGTTTGGCATCTAACAACTGGCAAGCGTGATAGTGGGGAACGGGAGAGGGGGAGAGAGGTGGAGAGAGAGAGAGAGCGAGGGAGACCCTGTGGTGTTTGGCACGACATCAAGGGCTGGTCGAAGAAGTCATTAGGTGTTCGCGTTCGCTGAGCGGCAGATGGGGCCGAATCGGGGAGGCGCATTTCCATTCACGGCGCAGACGCTCTAAATGTTATAGCATATTGATGACGGTGCATGGTGATGGCAGTGGGTAGCAAGAAGTAGTTACTTAAATATTCATGCGTGCCGCAGACGGGGCTGAAGCTACAAGAGTATAAACACGGCGACGCAGAGCCGTCCCCGCGACGTCCTCGCGCGGACTCGCTCGCCGCCAGTCCGCGGCAGGCCCCGGCAGGCCCCTGCAGGCCACGCCCGGCCAGGCCGGCGAGGCAGGGTCACCGAGTGGGCGAGCGCGTGAACCCGGGCGCGCCGGGCCACTCTCCGCTCACGGGGCCCCCGGGCGGCAGTCAGAGGTCATGGGAACCCCTGCTGCCGTGGGCCACCGAGGGTCAGGGCGGCCCCGCGCTAATTGGCCGCCCTCTGTCAGCGCTCGTTAGCTCCGTGCTCGCGTCGTCACGCCAGCGACCCGCGAAACGGCAGCGGCCGCATCGCTCGTGGCGGACGCGATGGGGCCTGGCGGGTGGTCGCGGCGAGAGCGTGGCCCACGGGGGCCCACGGGGGCCCGCGGGGACCCACGGGGAGCCCGCGGTGCTACGGCCGACGTCGTGAAACCGCGCGTTCGTTTCGACCGAATACGCGTCGCGTTTCGTGCTGGCAAGCTGTCGTCGTAGGCGTAAACTTCAGAAAAGCGTCCCGATTGTCGGCAAATAAAGCCAATGACCTCTGCGCGGGCGGGCGGGCGGGCGGACGGCCGCGCGGTGGCGGCGCCGCTCCCCCCGTGACGGCAAAGCGCCATCATCATCATCATCATCGTGGTCAAAGCGTGTCGGGGAGAGTGAGATCCACGCTTGCTTCGCGCGGCGTCGTAGCCGGATAATCGCCGGGTAATCGCTCTCGAACCCGCGCTCGAGACGGACGTGGTGACGCCGAACGTAGCGCCGCCACGCTCCTCACGCGGCGGCCACTCAGCGCGGCGGCTGCACCGACACGGTTATGAACCTGCAGCAAAAAGGTGAAAGGTAAACGAGGCCGGTGCTGCTTGCGTTATCTGTGCGAGTAATCCATAATTGCTTGCCTCTGCCAGGAATATCACCGCCCCGTGGAAATGGGCCGATAGCGCCCGGGACGGGTTGGCTGTGGCCAGCGCTGTGATCGGCAGGGAGGCGAGGCTGGGATTACCTTCCAGGCTCCAAAATCCAATTTCTCGGCCGCCTCGTGCTGACATCAGTCCAAAAGCGGGCGAGCGAGCTCTCCGGCCGTAGTTTCCCCTCCCCGCCAGACGCCGCCTTTCAAATTAAACTCTGGAGCGCGTCCCGCCGGTGCTGTCGGTGATTTTTAACGCTTCCGTTTTCAAAAGAGAAGACCGTTTCGTAAAGAGTCGCCCTCGTGTGAAAATGTTCCCGGAGAGGTCGCGAGCACGCGGGTGCTCACGGCGTGCGGCTCCCTGGCTCTAATTCCGGCTCCGGCGCGGAACGTCGGACGGCGGGCGCCCAACGAGGCGCGGCGCCTCCGGTGGCATTTGTCGGAGCGAGGGAGCTGATTCGGCAATTGGCGTCGGGTGTTGATGTCGTTATTGTTACGTGCTAGATAATTATTCATTCCTGGAAGTTAAACGGCGGAATAAATAATGGATGAACGGTTGCGGTTCTAACAATGCAACGAGTATTTGCAAAGGCCAACTTAATTTCACAGCGAGCACTCGAGCCTTGCTTATTTATACACACTCGTTCGTTTATAAATACATTATAACACTTAATAATGAAATATTAATAGCCACGGGCTCTTCAATAATTAATGCTGTTAACGCAGGTGAGGCGCTCGAAATGAAGTAATGCCCACCGGTGTGTTCTCCTATTGACTCCGCAAACTAGGAGCGGCGGCTGCCAACTCTGCCCCCACCCGGCCGATCTCTCCATGCCCCCCCCCCGGCCCCCCACACATCAAGCAAGCGAACGTGACAGGGGTGAACGGCGGCGTAATTGAGCACGAGGCTTCCTAACGCCGCCCGCGAGACGCCCCGGCTCCACGCGGCTTACGGAGAGAGAGAGAGAGCGCGCGCGTTCAAATTGCAGATTTTCAAATCTCTTCCGTTCCTTTTCATCCGTGATCGTCCCCCTTG
>JAZEWU010000019.1:8403958-8421492 GCA_036362915.1 Geotria australis | reverse complement strand
ATCCCTCCACCTCTGCCCAGAAAAAAAGAGAGGCCTGATACGGTTAGTCATCTGATAATTAAAAACAGATAACGGCAAAGCACCCAGATGGAAAAATTATTATTGATTGGCATCATTGTGGCGAGAGCGCATGAGCACCCAATCTCACAGGGTCGGGCTGCATTCCTCCTCTTCACCCCTGACCTGTCCACTAATCCCGCCCGGATGAAGCAACGCAGCCCAGAGCCACGACCCCTCCCTCCCTCCCTCCCTCCTCCCTGCCTGCCTCCCGTAGTCGCCACCTCGTCGTCCCCGCGGCTCGAATGAGAGCCACGAGGAGGAGGAGCCCGTGAGGCGAGCCGCGCGTCCATCGTCGGTGGCGCGTATTGAGTGTCGGCTCGTCGCGATGACATCTGATGCTGTGACCTTGTGAGCGCTCGCCGTCTCATTATTGCCGCTTCTGGGAAAACTGACTTCTTAAAGATACAGTATTCATAACGATGATGAGAAGAAGGCTATTAATTACAGAAGCGTTGTGAGTATAAACGTTATTGATTGGCACGACGCGTAGAGCCGCGCGGAAGAGGTGCGCGGTGACCCCGGGTGTGCTGTGCAGGGCGACCACGTGTGTGCTGTGCAGGGCGACCCCGTGTGTGCTGTGCAGGGCGACTCCGTGACCAGTGAGCGCGGACCAGTGAGGTCACACCTCACTACAACCATCTGCGCGCTTGGTATTTTAGGATCTAATTGTGAAATTGTATAATTCACGTGGCAACAAGACTTTGTTTGTTTACAGGCGCTATATAGGTAAAAAAAAGATAACCAATTTCCAGTCGTTTGCCTATCAACCGCTGGATGAAGGCCTCCCCACACCATGACAGCCACGGAGGTTGTTTGAGCGCATCTAACCACAGCGAGGGATGGAGCCGCGGGTCGCAGAGTTCACAGCGCTCCGAGCGAACCATCGTTCCACGGTTCCGCCCGGTGTTTTGCGCACACGGAGATGATGTACCCGACAACCATCGACAGACTCCTATGAAGATGGCGCCGCTCACGCTGGCTGCCTTCCCACCGCTCCGACCCCGCTCCAACATCTCCGCCATCAATCTCGTGTCCGCAATGTTCCAGCTCCATGCCTGCCGCCGGCTCCGACACCACGACCGCTCGCAGGAGCTGCCACCTCACAGGCCTGAGTCGCCAAAAAACGGCACGGGCCCCAGCTCCGTCGGCGAGGCCAATGGACCAGGCGCGGCACCCGGCCTGGTCGCCCCTTCTGGCAGAGCTACAGGCCGTGGAGCGGCAACCGGCCTGGCCGGCCCAGCCAGCAAAGAGAGTGGCCCCAACGCGGCATCCGCTCGTGCCGGCCCTACCTGCAAGGCTACTGCCCCCTGGCAGCGCCATACGGCCTGATCGGCCCTCCCTGGGAGACCACAGGCCTGGGCAAGGCACCCGGCATTGTCAGCACTGCCCGGAGAATTTGCGCGCGTTATAAATATATTATTATTAGATCTCGTCATTTGAGATTGGGTTTAAAACATCCAAAACTCACGACCGCCATTACCACCGCCATCATCGTCACATCCCCCTAGGCCCTTGAAAAGCTCGGCTTTCACCAGGCCCTTCCAAGCCCTTTGATGCAGGGCAATAATTTTAAGGAATCTGCCGCAGCTTGATATCTGCCTCCCTTCGCACGCCGCCTCGCCTGCTATTTCCACATGTCTCTCTTCGTCATTTCGAGGGCAAATTTAAAAGTGAAAGTTATCCACGGAAATTCAGATGGCGGATTTGTATTTAAATTGACATTTCTGAAATTTGTCCGGGACGGGCTGAGGCGCGAAGCAGCCGCCGGGTGCCCGCGGCGGGCGGGGCAGGCCGGGCGCTCGAAGCCGCTCTCGACTCGCTGCCACCGCCTGGGTGACGCGACTATCTTTGGTCTAAATCCATCCTCACTTCATTACAGCATCAGCGGCGGCAGCGGCGGCAGCTTCCTGCCTCGTCTACCACCTTCTGAGCCTCAGCCGTTTATAACTTCGGCGAAAACCATTTCCTTTTTGTCGTAGTTACGCCACTTTGCGGGTCAGGAAATATCGTCGTCAGGCGCGACTCCCGGCGGTATAAGTTGATGAGCCGAATCCCTGCTCACGGCTCCCGCACCTCGCATCGGGGGGCATCGCAGCCACGATCCACTAGGAACGAATACGTATAACAAAATAAATAAACGGCACGGTGGAGGTGGTGGAGGTGACGGAGGTGATGGAGGTGGAGGAGGTGGAGCTCCGGAGCCTCACACCAGGCCGCTCCTCGCTGCCTCCCGAGCCTCGTCCCGCCATGTTGGGACAAGAGCGTCCGATGGGCGTGGTCGGCCGCTCCTCGTGCTCCGCACGCCGGGCACGGGCCTCCGTCAAATCAAATGTGACGCAAACGACATGGTACACTTTACAACGGAGCCATTTCATTCATCAAGTTGTCGGGTGTTTATTTATTTAATTTTCACCAGTGGGCGTCCTGTCATTGACCGTGAGCTGTGTGGATACCGTTTGATCCACTGCGGTTAAATTGCCATTTGAACACCTGAAAGCCGACGGCTTAGCCGCTCGTTTTGTGTTAATGTCCCGGCCGGGACGATGAACACAAGCGGACACACCCTGGTAACGGCTCAAAGCGCTCGCTGCAGAAAGCCTCCGCGGCTTGGCCTTTGCCTCCCCATCATCTGCGCCCCCCCCCGCTCGCCCCCCCCCAGCCCGTGGCTCAGCCCCGCCAAGCCCTCCAGCCCATCCCCCCACCAACACCGGCAGCAGCGCGCGTGGTTTTCTCAGGCCCCACTGGGGGTGAGAGCTCTGTCTCTCTCCGATAGGCGCTCGTTTGATCCTCAGTTAGCAGCCCGGCGATGCAGTCTTCACACTGTCACTTCCCATCAGGCCGTGATGAAAGTGGCCGGGCTAGAGGCGAGGAGCGGCGTGCGTCCCTCCCCCGACCCGGCCACAGCGCGCCTCCGCCTCCTCCCTCCGTCCCGGCCGCGCACCCTCCGCGCACAAAAGCCGGCGCGTTTCAGAAGGGATTTACCGTTTAATTTCACTTTTCCCAGCGGATTGCGGGGGCTGAAAAAAGGCTGTTTGTGGAGAGAAGCTAACAGAATTATCTCAGCTTAGCCCATGTAAGACTGAGTTCACAATATTCCCGGCCCGTTGCATGGGACTGGTAATGCATCCTAAGCCCCCGTTTAGAGGAGATTCCATGGCATTTGATTTGTACATTATCCCTCGCGAGGAGCTAAACTCCAAAAAAAAGAGCTTTAGGGATGGACTTGGATAACCAACATGATTCCGAAAACCCCCCTGAAATCTTAAGCCCGGCTGAAAAAGTGATTCGGACTTGCAGAAAGGCCACGACACACTCCTCAAAGCGGGAGCAGCAAAGCCGCGTGTTCGCTCATAAAGGGGCCGGATCGCGCCACTCCACCACCGCGGCCTGGGTAAACACCGCGCCGCCCGCTTCCCATTGTCTCACCGCCGCCACCGCCGCCGCCGCCGCGGCCGCTCTCGAGGGCCCGGCTGCAGCCTCCGCGGCACAAGCTGGGCACTTGTCTAGTGCAGCGCACTAAGACACTTTTGCGGAGGTGGGGTGGTTGGGGGGGCGGCGGAGGGACGGTGGGTGGGGGAGCGTTTCGTTACATGTATCCATAGATCGCGCCGTCGAGTCGCCGAGCGGTGATCCGTGGCGGCGCCGCGACCGTGACGCGAGCCGCGCGGGCATGGCCCCGCGTGCGGTACGACGGCGGCCCTCTCATGCCGCACTTGAGGGCGAGCCGCGTGTTGTTAAGCGCGACGTTCGACGTTTCGCTCTTTGTGCTGGGAGCTTCCTCGGGAACGAAAAGCGTCTGGCGCGGAGAGGAGCTTACAGAAAACGAACAATTTGGAATTCGGTTCCTGAAGGAGCCCTCGGCACGTGTAGCGACGTGTCGGACATAGCGCCGAACGGCGCGCGGTACGACGCGACGACGTGAGAGGTGCGCGGCCGCCGGACGCGGGGATTCCTCCGCGGCGCAGCTCCCGTGTCTGCCGAGCCGCCAGAGCGCGGCGCGCCGAGCGACCGGCGCTACAGTGCAGCCGGCACAGCAGGACGGAGCCTAATGCAGCCCTTACCCTAAGCTCTGCCTTAACCCTGGCCGCAATCACAGCACTGCCCGTAGCCCCAACCCGAGCGCTGTCTTGGAGGCCAGGGGAGAGGAGTCCCGCGGGGCGAACACGGCCCCCGGTTCCACCCCGCCGGCTGCGGGCGCCACAGGGAGATAGATGTGGGAGCGCAGAGAGCTCGGCTATGCTTGCGTCTGCACCGTCCTCCGCTGCCACCACGCAGCTCCCTCCATGGCCATCTCTGGCTCGCTGGTGCGCACGGTGGTCGCCCGTTGAAGGACGTGCCAGGCTCGAACCTGCTCGGCTTCCGAGATCTGGCGAGAGCAGAGCACTCTGGGCGATATAATGGTCGGCGACAATTCCTTGAATGAGATGAGAGTGATGCTAAATGTGGCACGAAATCATCCCGCGCGTCGCTGTCACCACATTTCAAATGATCGTCTGCAAGGTAAAGCTCTCCGAAACGGCTTCAGGTTGATGCACTCGTTGTTTGGCATGCTGTCTGACGTTTCGCTCCACTTGTTGGGAGCTTCTTTAAGAAATAAAACCTCCATATTCCCAAGTGTCAAGACTTCGTATCGTACAACACGCGGCACGACCGGACTCCCGTGGGAGAGCCGCGCAGCACAATCGCGAAAACCTACACTGCCGCCAGATTCTCTACGAACTCACGGGATTTTAACGACAAGTTTGGCGGCGTCGCCACGAGGCGTGGCGGCCGACCCTGGGCGGGACGGGGTCCCGAGCCCGTAATCTCGGAGTCGTCAGGAGGGAGCCTCTCTGTGCGCGTCAACAGCCCACATCCGCCGCAAACCCAGGGCCTCCCGCCCTGTGATTCAATTGGACGTAATCACCGTCCTTCACATTAAGTGGACAGATTACGGTCTGTTGTGAACATTAATGACGTCTCGTTGCCCAGTAATTGGGACGTGTCTCCGCCGCCGCCGCTCGTGACGGAGGCGCCGCTCCCCGCGGCACGTGTCCCCGGTCAACCGCGCGGCGCCAGTGTCAGAAATTCCACATTCCCACGGTCGGGGCTGCGTTTATCAAACAGGACAGCCACTGGTGATGTGTCATAGTGCGGTGCTCGTTTTATCACCCCGCGAGAGATGATGGACTGAGTGGGATTCTGACAGAGCGGGATCTGAATGTTTGACCTCTCGAGTGAGGGTTGTGACCTCCGGCCGGCGTCTCACGACCCGTTCTTATGGTTCCCGCGTCCTCATGACACCGGTTTTCCGAACCGATAGCGAAGCCCGAGACATTCCCTGTGGTCTTCGTGATAATCAATATTCACTGTCACAGAACTAATATAGAACATCGTTTCCAAAAATAGTCCTTATGCAATTGAATGTTACCGAATAATCATGGAGAATACTTTTTTTCAGAAAAGCCTCACTAAGTCTCACATAACTCATTTTTGGGAGCTAGGTGCCATATTGCAAAGTTTGGCCATTTCCATTTTGTTTGTCTTCGTGCGGGAGAAAGCTGGAGAACCCGGGGAAATCCCAGCACGCGCAAAGAGGAGACACTCTGCATCGCCACCTCCTGGGCACGTCTCGGGGCCCGCACGCCGACAACACCTGGCCAGCCCCGGTGGCGCTAACCAGCCCCATACTGCTTCGCTTCGGAGAACCGGCGAGATCCGGTGCGATTTGGTGACCAGGCGGACGCGGTTGCCTCTAAACGCACGTTGCCGCCAATCGTGCAACAGCCAAGTGGCGTTTCATCTCGAAGGATAGCGACCGTGTTCCGTCTCTGTGTCTTGTGAGGCGCGCCCGTTCAACCTAATGCCCGTACGCGGAACCTCTCTTGAAGTGTGAGTAGTCAATGAAGTGTCGAGATTAAAGGGAAACTCTCGGTAATGGGGCGGCGGCGGCGGCCCGACGGCGGGGCGGCTCCGCGCCGAGCGCCCACAAAGCGCCGCTCGCCGGACACACTCCGCACCCCGTTAGCGGCACAATCATCATTGCCAGCGGAACAGCATTTTAAGTCTCAAATTAAAGGTCCATTCAAGAAGTGGCCATGCCTGATTAGGGTGGCGGTAATCATTTCCTCTCGTCGCCGGTAATGGGTTTAGCACCTCGCGGTCGGCTCCAAAGCCCAGAGCCAATCACGGCGGAGGGGCTGGTGGGAGTGCTGCGTGACCCACAATTTGAGATAGTGGGCGAGGCGAGCGACGCGGGCCGAGCGATGGGAGAGTGGGAGCGCGGGAGAGAGGAGGCGGCACTCCGGACCTTCATCTCAGCAACTTAACCCCCTCCTCCTCCCGCCACCACCGTCTCAGGCGACATCCTTGGGATAAAAGCAAATATGAGCACAAGTCCATTCTGTGTCTCCACATTCAAATAGAAATATGTTTCAGTCCATCAGACTCTTGGCTTTCCAAACTAAGAGTATGAAGCAGAATTTCCTATAATAATAATAATAATATCAATTTATATAGCGCCTTTCACCCGAGGGTCTCAAAGCGCTGCAAACAACCGGTTTCAACCACCCGGGTCTCATCAGTGGGGTCATTCTTGTTATGAAGAATGACCCCACTGTGTAGTGTCGGTTTCAACCACCCGGGTCTCATGAGCGGGGTCATTCTTGTCATGCAAACTCTGCTGGATTATCAGGTATTAACGGCAAGAATACGGGGCCCTGGGCAATGCTAGTGCACGGTGGCGCCCTTTAGGGTCCATCATCATCCTCATCATCATCATCCGCGATCGAAGCACTGCTGCGTGAAGACCTTCCTATGCCGTCACCACATACCAGGTCCTGCGATGTAACAATCTGCCTATTCCGAGCACATGGCCTGATTTTATCGCTACATCTCCCCGGTGGAGGGCCTCCTGGGCGCGATCGAGTGATGAGCGAGTGAGGAGCGATTGAGGATCGAGCGAGGAGCGAGTGGGGATCCAGCGAGGAGCGAGTGAGGAGCGAGTGAGGATCGAGCGAGGATCGAGTGAGGATCGAGAGAGGAGCGAGTGAGAAGCGACAGAGGATCCAATGAGGAGCGAGCGCTGCTCGGGAGTAAGGGAGAGCATCGCTTCGTGTAGAATTACCGCAGAACAGCAGCGGTGAATCACAATGTGCTAGCGCGAGCGTCTCCGCGCGCGCTGACAAGCGCCGCTTGTTTACACGCGTGTGCGCGAGCTCGCGTTTGCAGAGCCAATGTCATTTGCACGCTTGTGTGTGTTCGCAAAACATGGGAGGGTTTTTTCTACTTCACATGCCACCCTGTGTGCACCTACGCGTGTGTGCGTGTGAGGGTGTGTGTGTGGGGGGGGATATGTGTGCGTGCGTTCGCGTGCGTGTGTGCATGTACGTGCCTGCGTGTGTGTGTGTGCTTGTGTTCGTGTCAGACGCGGGTTGACGCATGCCGTATGATTGTGTAGCTGTTTGCTTGCGGTGGCGGCTACATGGGTGCTGCGTCGGCATCATCATAATCATCATCATCAGCCATGATCAATCCACTGCTGGATGGGGGCATCCCTCGCCATCGTCTCGAACAATCACGCGATGTAACTACTCCACCTAATACTCCGCCTAATACTCCGCCTGGGCGAGCGCGTCAAGGCGCGTGTGTGCGCGCGTGAACCAGTGCGTGCCGCCTGTTTTGGCAGAGCCACTCAGTTGGGGGTGGTGCTCGGTGTGGGGAGGAGAGGGGGGCGGTGGGGGGGGAAGGGGGGCGAAGGGGGGGGGGCGGTGGGGAGCTGCTGGCCGCTGATTTCGCCGAGGCTGGAGAGAGACGAGCGGAAACCCCGGGGGACTCAGCCAAAAAAGCGCCGGGCAAATCAGCCGTAAGCGTGAGCTAATGGCCGTTCAGCGGCCCCATTATGCGTCTTGGGCACGAATTAACCTGCGCGCATATGTTTGCGTCGATACAATACGTATGATAATTTGCTGTTTAATTACCGGGGCGGGCCGCACCAAATGAAGAAATTGACAGGTTGCCTTTGAGAGCAGCTGAAGTGGAATGAACGATGAGTGGAGGGGAGGAGAGCTGCCGCCGCCGCCGCGCGGTCGGACGCGGCGCTGCGATTCCCCGAGCGGCGGGGAGCGCTTCCTCCGCCACCGCCGCTCACTCCGCGACACCCGCCCGTTCGCCCGCGCGGCGCGTTCGTGTATTTATATTCCTCACAAAACACCTGGCACTCGCGCTCGCGTCAAGATGCCGCTGTAATTGCTGTCTCCGCATCTCAAAAACGTGGCGTCGCCGCGCCCCTCGGCTCGTGAAGGAGGAAGCCGCTCGTCAGGATTAAAAGCCGAGAGAAAACAGCGACGAGCACTTTGGGCGGGCAGGCAGCGCCGCAACTCGGCGTAAGCAAATCAAATTGGAAATTGTCGGAGGCATTATCGCTACAAAATAATCCGCGGGAAGACTGAACGATTGCGCGGAAAGCTCTTTCAACTAAAACCATCTCGCGGCGATAAAATCTGCGTCGTAAACACTTTCTCATGATGTATCTTTAAAACATATATTTCGTCTCGCAATGGGAATTGCTCCTTCGCAGCTGCGGATAAGTTTCGCTGTTTGTAGGCGAGCCGCTCGCGCCTAATGATGAGTCGCGGTCCGATGGCACGAGAATACAAAGCTCGCGTCGCGCGCGACACCCGGCAGAGATATTCCGCTTTTGTAAAAAAAACACGAAACAAAATTCAAAGGGCGCATTTACGCGGGGAGCGAGATCGGCGAAGCGTGTTCGGCAAAAATAAATCACAAGTTCCCGTGACTCACGGGTGTCACAACAGACGCCGGGTATGAGGCCCACAGCGGCCGTCACAGCCCCAGGCAGGACGGGCGCACGAGCAGGGAGCCCAGATTATGGGGCTTCTGTTTTGTTTTTGCCGCATGAAGCGCTCCTTTAATGTGGCTGGCGGAGCGCTGCCAACTTAGTTGCTCTGTTTTTCTTATTTGTGCAGATTTTCAGCCCACAGGCTCTAGGACGTCTCCGAGGAAGTGAGAGCACCGGGGAAGCGCGGAGGAGCACGCCGGGGGAAGCAAAGATGGAGCACGAGGGGAGTACGGGAGGGAGCAGAGAGGGAGCACTGGGGGGGAGCACGGGGAGTACAGAATCTAATTTCGCATCCAAATTTCCGCGCGTGACTTTGGGAACGGCTTCATCACGCCTCCCTCTGTCCCTCCCTCCGTCTCTCCGAGCTCGCGCGGCGGAGCGCCTCCGTCCACGCGGTCGCTGCGCCCTTCAATTTGTACGCAAACTAAAGGTCGCCAGAAGGGGAGACAAAACGAGAGGAGAAGGATGAGTGTGAGAGCGGGAGCGGGGAGGGAAAGACAGCGAGAGTGCAGAGAGAGAGAGAGAGAGTGGGAGGGAGAAGGAGAGAGAGAGCGAAACGGAGAGAGCAGCAACACTATCTCACAAAAACAGGTTCCTCTCCCCATTTCCAGCTCAGAAATGTCAGGGAAATTGCGGCGCGAGAACTACAGACGGGCCAGCAGAAGGAGCAGCTTTGTAGGCACCGTCTCCTGGTAACTCCGCGCGTCTAATCTGTGGCACAGGCGGACACAAGCCTGTCTGCCTCTCCCCGATAGCGCGCACATCCAGGGACGCGATGGCCCGGCCTGATATTCTCCCCGGCGTGTAAACAATCGCTCTCGGCTTGGGGTCCCGGCGAGAGTGTCCCCATTCCCCCGGTGCCGGCGCATTCATCGCGCCGCGCGCACGCTCTGGAGAGGCGAATTCCGCAGTGAAACCGTATCCAAGCGCGGGTTCCCGTCGCCTTCATTGCCGCGACGAGGCTCTTGTTTACTTTTTTTTTTTTATTAAAGCCATCAAAATCCTGGCACGCAGATCACAGCCCCGGCGTTTTCACATCGCCACTTTTATGTCCTTTCAAATTAAACTTGTTATGATTCTCGGCGGTATCAAAAACAAACGTTTCAACGTCGCTTTGTGAAGTGCGCTAGGTTTAATGAAGCGCGTGTAATGATGCCGGCCAACAGAAATGACCCGGCGAGAATGGCGCACGCGCGCGGCCGCAAGGGCAGGGGGGAAGGTGCCGCCCGCCGATATGCGCCGCCGCCGCCGCCGCCGCAGCCCGGCGTCCGATTCATTAGCGCCGTTCGCGCCGCGCGCCCGCGCCGAGCCACTGCCGCGATGGTGCCGAGATTCATTAGCGCGATGTTTTGGTGTCGTTTGTTTGGCTTTAAGGAAGCGCCGTGAGCTCGCCGCTCGCAAGGACACCTCGCGGAAGGGGGGTTATCGCCGGGCGAGGGGACGCGTGGACGCGCGGTCGCCGCACATGATAGCCGGCGTCCCTGCTAGGTGGCAGCGCGCTCCGACGCGCGGACACGCAGAGCCGGGAGCGGCGGAGCGACATAATGCGGCGCTGGCGTCCCGCGCGCGGCGCCTGTTTGCGCGCGCCGTGTCTCACACGTGTGTGTGTGTGTGAGCGTGCGTTACAGGCAAGCGGCGCAGGAGGAGGAGGAGGCGTCTTGTGAGAGCGATCATTTCCCTGAGAGCACGGATCCTGCAGTGTACACAAGGCTGGCTCAGAATTCTATTATCGCGTGGCCTCAGTAAATATTCATGCTAATTTTGAGGGTAAACACGGAGCTGTTGGTTTATGATAAAGCGGCGCGAGATTGGGTCGGCTCC
Source organism: Geotria australis (assembly GCA_036362915.1). Classification (NCBI taxonomy): domain Eukaryota; kingdom Metazoa; phylum Chordata; class Hyperoartia; order Petromyzontiformes; family Geotriidae; genus Geotria; species Geotria australis. The sequence continues at coordinate 8,410,772 of JAZEWU010000019.1, read as the reverse complement.
CGTGCCCCGAGGAGCACGGGTCCGTGGCCACCAAACGCAACAGTTACTCGCCGGCGCCCGGGGAGAGCGGCCGGGCGGCGCGTCACCTGGTCCCCGCACCGGCCGCCGGGGCGACACCGAGCCTCCCGCGGAGCCGCCGCCGCCGCCGCACGTTCCGAGCTCCGAGCTCCGAGCTCCGAGCGCGGCAATAAATCCCGCGCGCCCGGGGACCGTGAGGCGGCGTCACCTGCCCCGTGTGCGGGTGTCAGGGTGGCACCCCACTTATACAAGAGAGGACATCCACCAAGGAGATGGAGCGGTGAAATTATTTTATATGCAGGAGTTTGGTGGACCGTTATGTCGCAGGATCGAGAGGGGTGGCGTCCGCTTTCGGACGGAGGCCTTCTTCCAGCAGTAGATTGACCATGGCTGATGGTGATCATGAGGAGGGATTTCGTGCCACTAGAGCCTCTTTCCCTAAACTGATTGAATGTCACGCACATTGATAGATTTATGACTTTTAAAGGATATATATGTAAACTGTAAAAGTTTAGAATGACAATTTAAAAGTTACAAAGCAAATGGGCAACTGAAGTATTTTTTTCAAATCTTTTACTCCTGATGAATCCATGTGGAAGGGATTGATTTCGAACCCAAACACGGGACGCTGGCCTCTCCCGCGAGAGGCGCCTCTCATTCGCCAAACCGCTGGCACGGAGCGCCGCCGTGAAGCTAGAGCTGCGCCGATCCAAGGACGTTTGCATCGCGCTACCCGACAGCGCTAGCCAACAGGGCTAGCCGACAGCGCTAGCCGATAGAAAGGGTCAAACGTGGCGCCGGCACGGCCCCACCAAGAGTTTGACGCCGCATTCGGCCCGGGCCTCACGCCAGGTGGAGGGGCCTCCTCCATTGACTGGCCATCATGGCGGTACGTTTCACATGCTGATATCTAATTGAACAAAGTGACTCCCTAGCAGCAATTGCATTTGTGGAAATTTACTCATTCATGTCAGAAACCGCTTAATCCTGTACAAGGTCGCGATGAGCCGGAGCCTATCCCGGCAGACAGAGCGCCCAGAGTTTGATTCCCGGCCAAGGCTAAATTCCGTGGCGGGTGACCTCTAAACGGGTCCTGAGCTCCCCAACGCTCATCGACCGGCGTGGTGAAGTATGGTCAAACAACCCCCGTGACCGACGCATCGTGGGGAGGCCGTCATCCACCGGTGGATTGACAACGGGACGTAAGTTACATTCGTAATTATTTTATTATCTCGCTTGTTGCATCGCCTCTACCGATGAGAGTCGAGGGTGAATGCACGCGCAGAGTTTACGTTATTATCTAGGCTTTAAAAAGCTTACACTTTGTAATAATCCCGCCACATAACATGAGTAAGTGCTTTATTCTCGCCGTCATTACTCTTATATAAATCACGTTTTCGCATTAATAATGCACGATTAACGTGCAACAAACAGCTATCGTGCCTGCATTCGGTTAATCCCGGTGACATTTAAACTACTTAGTATTACTGACTGTTAAATAGCACCTTCAGCCTTAAATAAACACTCTTGCTCCACGTGTGTGACACACAGACGGAGATATTGCGTGTCAACCGGAGAGGCCGGTGAACGACACAGTTCTCCCCTCTCGCTGGCCACCCGCCCCTAATGGGAGTCACACGGCTACGTAGCGTACACAACCACGCGGAAACATGATCATACATAAACTCGATCGGACATAAAACCCAAAGAAGACAGCATATAGAGCAAAGAAAATAACAGACATTCTAATCAGTGTATACAAAGCAAGGATAAAGTCACACTCGTGAAGTCACGGCTGTCAAGTCACGGTCGCGAATGTGGCTGGAGTTGGCATCAAGCGCGAGACCTTTTGTCCAGGAGTCTGGTTGCAATTATTAGCGAAACGTCGTACTCTTTTGTGAATGTTGCGGGCTTGCTCTCTAACACACCACACCGGTGTGCTGCTGCAGTAGTAAAGAACGGACACGTTCTGTTCACGTGACAAAACCTAGCTGACCGGCCGTGTCGGGTGGAGGCGGGTTGACGACACTTTACGTGACCCAACCCAAAGGTGCTTGATTATGGTTATTACGGATGAGCGCGAGTGAGAGTGTAATTTCCCGGCGGTGAGTTGAGCCCGGGGCGAAAACGCGAGTCCCGCTCGCGAGACGGTCAAATATCTATGTGACGTTCATCTCACATTCGAGAAGTAACATCATACAGCGCAGACTTATCACGAAGCATTGCGCTCATCGAGGCTGGCTACTAAACAGCCAGCCTCGATACTCGACAAGGCTATGTTATCATTTCCAGCCATGATTAATCCACTGCTGGATAAAAGCCTCGCCAAACCGTCCCCATCTCGATGTAGCAATCCATTCAGCACCTGCACACGAGGCCGGTGTAATTTTTACGTTGGTTAATTTGAACGTTTGTCGAATCGCAGAAATCCTGCTTCGAGAGCTTGCAAGCTCACTAGGTATTTTCTGCTGTAAGAAACATCTATCTGTTGCTCCGTCTCCCGCGGACGTCCCCCAGCACGCGTTTCCTCCCCTGGCTGCTGCTCACTCTTTCGTCTCGACCGTCGGCCCTTCCCGCCGCTACGCGGCCTCCCCAGACCACGCTCACGTTTACTAAAGGTTTGGATGATGTCGTTAACCTGAGCGCAGTCTCCAATATGCGTGTTGCCCTCTCTGTACGTACGCGTAATTCCACACGCGTACATACGGTCGGACATGTGCGGAAATAACACGTGCTTGAAAACACGCCACGTTAAATTGTGTCCGGTGCCAACCTCACGGCAGCGGTGAGAGACATCGGGACCAGTTCGGGGCCTCCTCCTCGGCAGGAGGAAGGCCTTATCCAGCAGTGGATTGCGCAGAGTGTTGGTCGCACGTGTCCACTAGTCGATGTGGTCGCACGTGTCCACTAGTCGATGTGGTCGCACGTGTCCACTAGTCGATGTGAGCGCCGGCGGTCAGTGGCCGAGAATGCGTGACAAGTTGTCACCGGCGGCAACAAGCGCCGCACGATTTGCATGTCGGCGGTTCACACGGGAGGCGCAAACACGGGCTTAGCACCGCCTCGCTCGCACTCATTTGCATGCACCATAGCCACGCGCGATTAGAAGGCGTTGTGAGGTAGTATGTGACACGAGGCTGAGTCATGCCTCACTCACTGCCAGGTGGCTCAGCGGGAGAGCGAGCGACTCGCAATCACAAGGTTGTGAGTTCAGCTCCCGGCTGGGGATTGACTCAGCCCATCATCGCTTTGGGGTCGATTAAATACGTACCAATTTGTTGGCAGTCAACAGTGGTTGACCGATGAAAGAATGGGCCCCGCCACAGGAATGAGGAACTTCCGCCGCGGAATCATGAAATGAGCACCGCCTCAATTTGAGCAGGAAATCACAGTGTTTTTAACGTACGGGTGGGCCTGTAAAGATGTGCAACACTGGGGCCCTCGGACACGTCTGGATGTGGACGGCGGGAGACTTCTACTGATGGGCAAACAACCCAGACGTGCGTGAACTCACTAGACCGATTCTGCTCGAGAGCCCCAATGCTGAGATCTTGTTTTAAAAATACGATAACATTGGTCGATTTGGTCTGGCAGTGGAAGGCAGTGCTTCTACATCCATTGTTGTACTTTACTTCTGTGCTCCTACGTCTACGGCCCGCGTCCTTCACCAACTCAGACTGACAAGCACGGGGAAGCATGGTCACGCCATCCAGCAGTGGACTGACGATGTGAGCGCGCGGCGCTGGCGACCGACCGCTCGGGAGCGGCGCGCCCTTTACCCGGCGCGTTACAACAATCGGCGCGGGAAGGGACACCACTTTACGGCATTATAATTATTTGTTAATGCGTTATTATTAAACACTACAATAAAAACACCGGCGCTGGCTTGTGGAGGGCACGGCAGATCAAAACACCCATTAGCCCCCTTTGAGCGGGAGCGGTAAGCGGAGACGCGCGCGGTAACACGAGTGCGTCCGCGGCAATTGTGCAACCGCGCACGGTGCCGTGTCCCGCGCGCGGCGCCCACGCGCCGTGTCCCACGCGCCGTGTCTCCCGCACCTTGTCCCCCGCGCCGTGTCCCGCGCATGGGGGCCTCCACACCGTGTCCCACGCACACGAAGCTCCCGCGCCGTATTTACGAGCCGCCACTCGGTGGTGAGCCCGGCGGTGACGTCGGAGGTGACCCCCCACGTTAACCTCACCGTTGACCCCAGCAGTGACCCCGCAATTCCCAAAGACAGGCAGCGGTGGCGATGCTTGGCATCAGCAGGACGAGGACAAGCTCACAGCCCTCCAAGTGGCACAGGACTCGTAGTTAGAGGAATACACAGTTAAGATAAAATACCAAATTAATTGAATTAATCTCAATCTTGTCTGGATCTATCTTCTCCAATCTCACTACGGATCTTTCTCTTCGTGTAGAGCGCTCTTATCTCGATACATCTATATCTGTTGTCTATATTGTTACGTGTAAAGTTCTCTTATCTCACTAAGAGCGTGTAGATTGAGGGGGGGGGGAGCGCTCCCAACAGGGCAGCACAAGGACGAGCGGCCGAGCAGCTGGTGCTAGCGCCAGGCGAGGGGGGTCGCTGGAGGTTCAACCAGAATGTTGTCACTTCTTCCGCGGAGATAAACTCCTCCTGTGCTGTAGCATAAGATTGCGGGTCGTCACTATCATCATCGTTAGTCACGCTCAATCCACTGCTAGACAGAGATGTGGGGATGAGACTGCCTGGCATGCAGCCGTGAGACGGATCGGGTCACCGCAAGACTGAGAGGAATGGTGCCGGTGTGGGGAGCCTTTTATCCAGCAGTGGATATATAATAGCCGGTAAATCTAGCGGTCATAAGAATGCCCAATGAGGGTCAGAGAGAACAAGCACGTATGCTGGTTGACCGCGAGAGATTTGAACCATCCACAGGGCAGCGCTCGCCAATGAGCGGCCTCCCTGTTGTGATTCCGGCACAGCCGTTAGATAGCGTCTAGAAACGAGGTTTTGCACGGAGGCGCACGGAGGCGCCGGCTCCACCGTCGTGTCTCCCATCGACATGTACGACCTCACACCGTGCCGTACGGCTTGTCAACGCGGACTGACTCGCGCAGAGCGGCGCTGAGAGGAACGCGGGCGAGAGCGGAGAGCGGGGAGCGGGCGTCACCCACGGGGCGAGGCCAGACGCCGCACGGCCTCCGCCGGTCGCGGATCGGGTTACGGGCCTGAGCGGTGGCCCGCGTGGGATTTTCGCCGCGCACTCTGGTTTCCTCGAACACAATAAATAATTGACGCCAAAAAAAACGGAACACACCGAATGGTGGCGTGCAGAGTCCTCTCGGAGAGCGAGTTTCGGCACGCTTTGTCGCGAGCTGGCGAGAGGATGACGTAAAGCCGTATATTATTACGACTGTAACTATCGCTGGTGCTGCTCACAATCGCGTACAGTTCACCTGACAGGCCACAACAGTGCGCTCGACCAGAGGGCTAATTATCATCATCATCATCATCGACTTTAAGACGTAAAGGAGATGCTGATGACGATGAATCCGTGAAAAGCGAGAACCGGTCAACCGATTAGAAAAGTGAACAGGGGTTGCTTGGCGAGGAACACGTCCTGACTCGAGGGGATCATGGCCGGTGGTCGAGACTAACGATGGACTTGCAGCCAAAGGAGGGAAACGCCCTCGGCCGCGGCGGAAACAGGGCACGAGAGAAACGGCGTGAGGTCATGAAACGGATTCTTGGGAACCGGCAAACGAGCGCGGCGTAGCGGGCGCTCCCGGGGGCCGGCGGCGGCCGCGCTTTGTGCCCGAGACAATCGTGCGGCGGGGCCCGTCACACTCGCCACGCTCCTCCCCATTAGCTCCAGTTTCGCTCACCTTCTCGCTCTCGTTTCATTCGAAAGCTTGGCGGTGTTGGGGGCCACAGCCGCCCCCCACCCACCCACCCACCACCTCGTTCACAGCGACTCCTCCTCCTCCTCCTCGGCGAGGCAGCGGCTTCAATCGCGAGCCGCGCACAAAAGATGTAAATTACAGGCCGGGCCCTCGCACGGCGCTTGAAAGACCAATGGGGATCTTTGGAGTAACAACACTTGCACAGGGTTAGGGGTTTTCTCATAAGGGGAGCCAGCAGGGCGATTGAGACTTCATTACCCCATTACGGCTCCATTCACCATCGGCGCCTTTCAAGGCAGCCGGAGGACAATTGCCGAGCTCTCCCGCCAATTCCACGCAGCGGTAATCTTTCTCACTTTCTTCCAAAGCAGAGCCTGATCTCTTTAAAGGAGAGAGAGCGCGCTCGGAGTGGAACGGGCTTCGCTCCTCGCCTGTGCGCGCGCGCGCGCTCCTCGCGAGGCGCCTCGCACCGCTCTTTCTTGTCCGCGGAGTAAATGATCAAAAGTGATGTGTCGCCCGCCGGTTTGTTTGGCAGACGGCGGGGAGACGCGGGCGTGGGGACGCGGACAGAGGGGACACGGGCACAGCGACGCGGGCGATGAGATGCAGGTGGCGGGGAGAAGACGGGCGTTGGGTCGTGGGCGCGAGGACGCGGGCACACGGGAGACAAGCGGCGGGAGCAGGCGGCGTGGAGACGGGCGGCGCGGTCGAGGGGATGCGGGCGAGGGGGTATCGCGCATACCGACACTCGGTGCCGGCGGTCGCCATCGCGATGCCCACCGGAGCCGCTGGTTGTCACGGACAGCGGGGACAACGTCTTTTGTCCGAGTTAAAGTCTGCAAATGATATTGAATCGATAATAAATGCGTAACACGGATCCAATTTGCTGTCCAAGTAAATCGATGA
>JAZEWU010000019.1:8391294-8403848 GCA_036362915.1 Geotria australis | reverse complement strand
GTGCAGGTTAGTGGAAATGGGATCGATTGGGCCGGTTCAGATAACGCTCACCACGATATTGGCCGTGGCCAGGATTCGAACTCGGTTTACCGGGTTCATAGTGCAGCGCAGTGCACAAATTCTGTCCACACAGCCACAGGCCCCTCTGTCTACTCCTAGCGTGGCCAAAACTTCGGTTAGCGTCCGTGTCAAAATAATACGTAATTAAAACACAACGCCACTCTTGGCGGCACTAAACGCACAAACAATTAAATTTCAATTACGTGACCAAGCCACAGCGATGACACGGGGTGATTAATGTCGTTGCATTATCATCGATTCATGTGTGATATAAAAACAGCGACTTCACAGAGCCCTCGGCCCACTGTGGGCTAATCTCTGGCGGTGGCCGCGTATGAGTGTGCTGTAGTCAGGATCGTCCTTTAATTAAACCTCAGAAGTTATCTGGCGCCAACATCATATCCACGCAGTTGCTGGCGCTGCATCACAGCTCCGATGCAGTGGCACGCACACTGAAGGTCAGCCCCTGGCACCTCGGCTTACGAGTCGGGAGTCAATAAGCTCGTTGATTGGGTGGTACCTCCAGGTACAAACAGTGACACTTCCCAGCTGAACACTTTCTCATTATCCGTATCAATCCTTTCCGCTCGCTGCCGCGTTACATTCGGCATGCGGGAAAACCGAGGATTTTCTTTGCGGACCCTCCCCACCTCCTCCCGGTGGCCGTGCGGCCCCCTTCCTCTGCACCCTGGCATCCTGGCATCTCTCCTGGCCGTCCTCCACACACTGCACGCCCACTATCCTGGCCACCCTCCCTGCGCTCCCTGCCCTCCCTGCCCGCTCACCCGCCCGCTCGCTCGCTGGCCCAGCCGGGTTTGTTTAGGAAAGGGGTTTAGCGGCAGAGTCCAATATTGTAAAGCGTCTCGCGGCAACGAGAAGCGACATCTGCCCGGGCAAGGCGAACGTGCCTCGAATGCCGAGCGCGGCGCCGGAGCGGCGACTCGGCTCCGCGGCGGCGGCTGAGCGCACGCGCCGCTCCTTTGCGCCGCAGATCCCCCCCCTTCCCAAAGCAGCTTATCGTTATTTGTCACAACTGTGGAAAGATTATGTTGAGCCCGGTGGCCGTATGGATGCATTACACACATCTTCTCTCCTCAATCACAGCATTTAGTGGCGTGCGGATAAATGGGGTTTACGGAGTTTAATGGGATCACCGGAGTAATCTCAAGACGGCAAAAAAACAACTTGTTTGGGGGCTACAATGCCGCGGCAGAAGGCCCTAAAGAGATTTCCTGCCGCAATGTGCGGCCGGGGCCTTTTCAGGCTCTCCCGCCGCAGCGCGTCGGCGGGGCGGACTGCCAAATGGACAATGGAGCGGGCGACGCGGCGACTCGGCCGGGAGCTAACTGGGACCGTGCCTCGACACCGGGCATCGCGCCGCTGCCACGGGCACCCGCCACCAGCCACTCACCACGGGCACACGCCATTGGCACCCACCCGCAATGGACACCCTGCCACATGCACGGCTCGGTGCACCGTTTTTTAAAGTCAATTAAACCCCGGAGGATTCGGCGACGGGTATGGAAATGCCGTTAAGTCGTCCCCCTGTTTACCTCTTGGAGGGATTTTAATGCCGCGGGAGGCCGCGGCGAGACGCTCCACGCGATGCAAAGTTCATGGGCGGCGTCTCGAAACGTCGGAGCCCGACCACATGCAAATGGCCGCTACGCGTTTGTGTTGCGCCGACAATTTGAGAACGATGAAAAACGAGAGAGACAAACGGGCAAACAGGGAAACAAAGGCGGCAGTGTAAGTCACGCAGACCGAGATGCAAACCACGACGCCCCCTTCAAAGTTTGTGTAAACAAACTCGGATCCACCTTTGGCGCGTTCCTTGCACTTGAAAGCTTCACAAGGATCGCGGCCGATCAGCAACACAGAGAAAACGCTCCGTGGACGAGCAGTGGACCCCTCGGGTATCCTATGTACCGCGTCGTTCCTTTAGTTCCCTGGGCAGAGCGGCGCGGTCACGACGGAGCTCGAAGCGAGGTAGTGACAGAGATTTTGCCGCCAACGCTCACGACGAACGTTCACCGGCGGAGCAGCAGTACCAGCTACGCGGCACGTGGCTGTACCTGGCGCCACGGAGGCAGCGGCCAGGGTTGGTGGAGCACGCACAGATGGTGCGAGGCTTCCTTCCCACGGACATGAAAGGGCAGCCGTACCCTGACTCGCGAGGAGAGATGGTACGCGATGAGACCAAAGTGCGAACAGATCTCATCTGCGCCTTCTGTATGGGATAGGGTGTTGCCCCCTCTCATATGGAATTTATTTGGGTTTCTGATGATGATGATAATGGTATTGGATGATTGACAGGGGAAGGATGTCGCGGTGTGTGTGTGTGTACGCATCCACGCACCTGGCTGCGTCTCACGGCGCCGCGCCGGCCTCGATATATACACCCCATGGAACCCCGCGGAAATACAGACCCAGATAATGGATTGACGGGTGTGACACCGGTAAAAAAAACAACCCAAACCCGTAAACACGGCGAATTCGCCACAGGAATAGGGTGCGGAATGTGTGGAATTGGTGTCAATTGCGGCGGAGACGGGACGGACGAGGCGAACGGGACCCGGCGTTGGCGCCCACATCCTCCCATTCATTGACATGTAAAGAGGCCTATTGATGGCGTTTGGCGTCTACTGCGGGGATTGCGGAGGAATTTTCTCAAAGACTGTTTGGGGGTCTCTGCGGCTAGAGTGAGTTTACGGTGGCTTAGCAGTTCGTAACACTTTCCCCAAATCTTCTTAGGAAAAAAAAATCCCATGACAGATTAAGATCATGCCAGATATATATTTCAAGCAGACATGAATCCTTAAACCTTCAGACTGATTCATTCACTTACAGAGATAAAGTGGCTTAGCCTAGCCAGTGCTAGGAAGCAGGCTACTGTATGCATTATACATTCTGCTGATGCTATTACACTGCGGTGTGCGCCGTGCGAGTGAGTCGGAGAGGGCGCGCGAGTCGTGGCGCACAGCGCAGCGCGCCGCGACGAACGCAGAAAAGCTGACTTGGATTCCCTACCGCGGCGAAGTTAACTCGACCAGAAATGAAGACCTCGTGCGCTGCACAAAACACTAGCAGTGGAGATACAAAGGCGGCCCCGTCGCGCGCCCTATAGGGCCGATGGGGTTTGGCCCTTTACAGGAAGACGAGGTTTAAATGAACCCCCTCGTCACATTCCGGCACACCTGCCGCGCTGGACGGGCTGGGGGGGGAATGGTGTGAGCGTGCTTCGGGGGGGCGCGTCGGCGTGGAGGNACTCTCGGCGATGGTGACCGCGCACGATCGAGTGAGGGCACTGGCGGAGGCAGATACGGGCTCGCAATTGTTCGACCGACGGAGCTGATGCGCTCCATGTTAATTTTAGCCTCAGTTTTGTTCGCTCCCGCGCGTTTAATTACCGAGGAGTAATTGAAATGCCTCACGGTTTATCTGGGGATGGGATTGCTCGGTTAGTGGTGGAGGCCGAGCTGTTCTCCAGCACCCTCCAGCCATACACACACCCACACATACACAGACAAAGGTCCCCCGTATAGCCTTAGCGGACTGTAGGGTCAAGCGCTGTTAGCGAGCACTTATGATGGCCAGCACGGCACACGAGAGGGTGGGTGGTCAGCAAAACTCCCGGCCGCCTTTGTCTCCCAAGTGTCGACCTAGAGGAGGCCCAGGACCGGTTCAGAAAGTCAGCACTTATTGGTCGCGAGTGGGAATCGAACTCGGGTGGCTGGGTTTACAGTCCAGCTCGCTAACCAGTGAGCTCCCCACCACATACACACCCACGCTGATAGCGGGCCCGATCCCATTGTCGTCTCTCCATCACCATTGTCCCACGGGCTATCTAATCAGCATCCCTCATCTCCGCGCGCCCCCCCCCTCCAGAACCCCCCCCCCTCCCACCAGTCACACACTCCCAGCTTGTTAGCGGCGCATCTACATGACAATGAGCGGTGCTTGGCTGACAGTTGATCGAGGTGGGTGATGGGGGTGGGGTGGTCGGGGCGTGGTTGGGGGTGCGTGGATTGTGAGAAGCTGCGGGGCGGGTGCTTGCGCGGTAATTGCGCTGCCGTGCCGCGCTAATGGCAGGGGCGGAGAGAGAGCCGCGGGAGCCCGAGTTCTAGCCGCCGTCGCTCCATCATCAGCCTCCTCCTCCTCCTCCTCCCCGTGCTCCTCTCCGCGGCGGCCGCGCGCGGGCAGGAGGCGCCCGGCCGCCGCCTGCGTCTCGCTCTCACATCGACGCTGACGGCCTTGAGGCGTGAGCTCTGTCCGCGCGTCTCTCTGTCTGTGATGGGGGGAGGGGGGCACCGTGCCCCCCCCAGCCCGCCGTTAAAGTGATCCAATGTGATCGACACGCTCGGGGAAAGCTGCGTTGATATTCGCGACTCACGCAATCGGAAACCGGGCACCGCGATCGAAGCGTGGCAGCGACTTCAAAACGCGAACCGGAGCAAAACATTACCATTTGAGAATTTAGCAAATTAAGTTTGTTCCGACAGTTAGCGTCGCGGTATTTTAGTTGCTGCCGAAGGCATACGTGAGTTTGACAGCGTTACGCAATCCACGCGTAGGCATGGTTCATCTTTCCCTTGCCTTTGTTTTAGTTTGGTACTCCCTTTTCATATTTGTTTTGCTTCTTTTGTTTAACCCGGTTCCTTTGTGTCTCGGCACTTTGCCGGGTTAATAAGGAATTGTTAGGGGACACTTTTCACCGTGGCGAGTGCGTCGCGTGGGCCGAGGGCCTCGCTTTGTGTTGCCGCGCCTTCTCGCGGTTTTGTGTTCGGCTGCGGCTCTGCGCGAACGTCAAATCGCTTTAAAGAACAATTCGTTGCCACTGCTATGATTTTCTCGCTTAAAAAAAAACAACAATTACAAAACAAAAACTCAACAACACGCACTTAGGGTGAATGGATGTTGTGACGGGTGTCACCCAAAATACAGCAATTTGCTCGGAAGCCGCCGTGGTTATGGAGGAGGATCGCGCGGAGTCAATCTCCGCTGGCGTGCATTCCACTCTCAACCAACGCGTTAATCCCCGCGCGACGACGCCTTCTTAGCCATGTTTGATATTGTTTATAGAGTATGACCGGTTAGCGTCCCCAGTGGCGCGGCGCGGGTCAAGCGCGTCTCATTTCTGCTCGACAGCCGCTCGTGTTACGCGGCGATGCGACACAACGTGTCATTACTGTCAGGCGCGTCAGCGGCGCACGCGCGGTGCGACGGAGTGCTCGCGCGGGGTGAGTGAGGGTGCGTGCGGTGTGAGTGAGGGTGCGCGCGGTGTGAGTGAGGGTGCGCGCGGTGAGTGTGAGTGCGCGCGGGGCGAGTGAGGGAGGCGCGCGTTGAGGGGGCGCGCGGGGTAGCGACGCGGCGCGGGGTAGCGGCGCGCTAACCGCTGCACCGCCGCTCCCACCCCACATACACCCACACCACATACACTCACACCACATACACCCACCCCGCGCACGAACACGAGAAGACGTGGCACCGCCAGTGGTGACGCGCGTAATTACGGGAAGCTGTAAAACATCGAGGGACCGGCGAGCGAACGACACAGACAGAAGCAGCAACGGCACAAACACAAAGATCCCCCGCATAGCCTCAACAGACTGTAGGGGCAAGTGCCGTTAGCGAGCACATATGAAGGCCCACGCGGCACACGAGCACTCACTCACACTCGGCGAACCCGGCAGCGAACAGCCCGGGCTGTGCGACCGCCTGGCCACTTTAGCGAGTGACGAGCGGCAACGGGAGGCGTCGGGTAAAGTGATTGCCTGAAAAACGGGGCCATTTAATAAGATGTGCAAATATTTCCCCAGCGTGCGCTTATCTGCATCCTCTCCACTTTAGAGGAGGAGGGGGGCGGTGCGAGGAGGCGCGCCGCGCCGCTTATTACGCCGCCGCCGCCGCCGTCGCCTCTGTGATGGGAACATTTAAATCAGCCCGCGTCCCCGCTGCCACATCGCCAATAAATATGTTTAAAAAAAAAATACCGCAGAGACTTGGAGAACCGGCTTGCCGCGGCGCGCCAAATGGAAACCTGTGCTTAACCTCCAACAGTTTCCCCATTCTTTTAATCTCGCCTCACTTCTTTGTGATATCATCGCAATTACTACGACTTGTTTTACTGCCAAGGCGCGGGCGTGCGTCTGTGTGCATGCGGAGCGGGCCATGTGGATACGCTGTCCTGCTTAATTGCTCTTCATAGCTCCGCACGTCCCCCTCCTCCTCCCGCTGGATGACTTATGCATAATTTCCCTTTCATATGAGCGACGGCGAGCGGCGTCGAGCGAATGAGACGAGCCATCCCAAGCCGCCGCTTACTCCCTGACGAGAAGCCACGAGCCTCTCGTCACATATCGATGATGATTATGTGATGATTCTTTCACAATACGGGGACAGGGGAGACCTCCGAGCAAACCCATCGTGTCTCGAGCGGTGAATCATCCTGCCCACCATCACGATCATCGTCAGCACGGGGACCACGTGATCCCAGATAGACTCCCGCATGTCCAGGGCAGCTCCCGCCTCGGCCCGAGTGAGGAGGATCCTGGGGAAACCGCGACAGGTGGCGGGCGTCTCGCCTTGGAGGATGTGGCCGGAACCACAAAGCGGGCGCGCCGCACCGGGGGTCGGCATTCTGATACATCATGAAAGGTGACGGCGCTAACGTATGCAGGGCCGATCGCCCCCGCGAGCCGTGGCCCCACAAAGGCACCCGCGGGCCTCATTGTACCCTGCAGACCCGGGTATTTACATAGGAATAAGGTTTATGGAAAAGAAGCCACGGAGGGGGGAATGGCGGCAGGGCCCGGCAAACAAATGGAAGTTTGTGTGGCTTCTCGCGGCTGAAAGAGGCTCTGTGAACGTGAGTCGCTCCGCTGTGGCAAACAGAGGATTATTCCGGGAGTCCGGCGCGCGCTCAGATGTGGGTGGCCTCCCTAATTCATTCCGCAATTACCGGAGAGCGGCGGCGGCGTGAGCACCTTCGGGACGCAGCGGCTCTGGCGGGGATTGAAGAGGCGCCCCTCACCTGCGCCGCGCGCGAGACGCCAACCTTCACTGCCGCTCAGAGACCCACGACCGCGGCTCCGACAACGGGTCGCAGCCGTTTTTCCCTCGACACAGAGCTTTAGGGACTCGCCGCTGGCATTTTGAGAGGAGCAGCGGCGCAGTGGTTTGCGCGCCAGATTATCAACCCGGCTATCCAAGTTCAACTCCCGGCCGTGGCTAACATCAGTGGCGAGTGATATTGGAACCGGTCCTGCCCTGACCCCAACCCCCTTCACCGACCCGCCCGGGCGGAGCTTGGTGACGTACAGCCAAGCGGCACCGAAGGCTCACAAATCTGGAGACGAGGTGTTTTCCCAGCGATGGACTCACGCTGTCCTAACATTTGTAATTATTCTTTTAAATGTATTCAAATGGGTGGCATGCCCAAGATCCACATCCCATCTACACACGTGCTCGCGAACATCGCGTTCTTGAACAAAGATTCCATCGCATTTGGAGAGACGCATTACAACCGGGTTAGGGCAGACGGTGCTGAATGCATTGAAACCGCATTATCGAATTAGCGTGTGTGCGCGTGGCACGAGTGTTTACATATTCGAGTGCGTGAACCGCACGGCCAGCAGCGAGAGAATGGGCGAGCGGAGGCCCAGGGTGTTCTAACCCCGCCTGTACACGCCGCCGCCGCCGCATCCTGATTTCCTCTGCTCGCTGAAATGCCAAGCCAAGCAGCTGCTGGCTTATCACTATAAAGGTGAAAACCTGCAATGGAAAATAAGCAGATTAGAGGCCGGTTGTCTGCTTACAGGTGGAACTGCTACCGCTCTCCATCCAGATTTAATCTCGGCTGTCGCCAAACCAAAAAAATGACATTTTGAAAAATTCAACATTTCGTGTGTGTGTGTGTTGAACAGAAAAACAAATCTCTGCAGAGCCACGGCGGCGAGGCTTCTGAGCGGAAACTCGGGCGGCGTGGCCAGCGGACTGAAATTAATTACGGGATTTTGTTTAGTATTACTCGCTCGTCATGTTGTAAACCCACGGCGCGCTTTAGGGATGGACACCGCACTTTAAATAAAGAGCTTTTTGCAAAGACTTATCCAGCTAAACGGAAAAAAATTACACGTTTCCCAGAGCGCGGCGTGTGCCATCGCGGGGCGTACAGCGCGAAATAAATATATAGTCGTGTGTGTCGGCTTTCACCTGTAATGCACGGGACGCGAAAATGTGGCTGATCTGCTGAAAGGACTGATGTCCTTTGATTCCTTTCCGCGCTCAGAAAGCTTAAAGGATGAAAGCAGTTTTAACCTTACAACGGCTTTGGCTAAATGCTCGGGTAATCGTCAGGTCTTTAATCAGAATATCAGTTAGTTGACTCGCGCTTAAAAAGATGTAAAGTATATCACACTTACTGGAATCCTGTAATGTTCTTAGCTCGCCCAGAGATTTGCGGAGATGAGGGAGAAATCCGGTTTAGGCCCCATTGCAAGGTGGCCGCCAGCGCGGCAAATAATGGCGTAAGCCAAGTTTGAGAAGATTTGGGGATTGGCGTCACGGCGGGGGCTCTGCCGGGTTAAGCCAGTGCCGACCCACGGGGCCGCACCGTCAACACGCGGCACAGGCAGCAGCCGGTGCGCGTGCGTGCGCGCGCGTGCGTGCGCGTGCGCGGACCGAGTCGCGAGTCAAGAATTCGGGGTCAACGCGGTCGCGCGATTCTTCATCGGGCAGCGTGCTCGCGCCTGCGTGCGTGCGTGCGCGTGTGCACCTGTGTGCGTGCGTGCGTACGTACGTGCGTGCGTACGGCCGACGCGGGCCGGCTCCCGATGTAGACGCCGAGACACGGCGCGCGAGGAAATTGATTGAAACGGTTAAATCAGACGTGGCTTGAACACGGGCCGATACCGCTCTGCGGTTACAGCTATTGTTTATAAATGAGCGAGGGCGTTGGCGCGGAGCGGGCGCGCACTGCACTGGAGGGGTCGCCAGGTTCACGTGGGCCCCGAAGGAAAGCCCCACAGCCCGACCCGCTCGCTTACCAAGTGGCTTGTTTGAGAAGGCTCGGTTAATGATAAATGAGGTGCGTTATAGTTTTTAATCTGTGTTTACATGTATACATTATGTTCACGTATTTTACGGATTTATTTCAAATATTTATTTTCCACGTACTTATTTGCATCTGGTTTCAATATGTTTGTAGTAAAGAGAGTTTTATTTTGACAGCAGTATTTTAATTGTATCGATGTGGGTTTTCACGGCTCGATGCATGATAACTGCTCTTCAGAGCTCCTCCTTCGGGATAGCCGAGTGATATTCTGAAACTAGTTTTATAATAATAATAATTTATATTTATATAGCGCCTTTCACCCGAGGGTCACAAAGCGCTGCACAAGGGCCGCTTCACCTCTCAACCCACAATGCGATCTGACCCAAAAAATCGATTATTATTTGAGAGTAGTTAAGCAAAACTAACGCGTGTGGATGTCCTGGCACTGCATTTGAAATATCTTGTCTTTTGAAATTATCTAAAAGGCTGAAGCGTACACGCGGCATTGCAGTGGAACACAGGAGCGTAAATTACACGGCGAGCCGATGCGCTAATCGACAAAAACACACAACTCTAAAAAAGTATGATTCGCGCGATACCGCACATGCTTAATTTAGGGACGGTCATAAATTAATCAAGCGATGTTATCCTGCCAATGGGCCTTAATGCGAGCTTCCAAAGTATCACGTGCATCATTTATCACCAATCCCCAATCGATACTGACACGCGCGCGGTCGAGACGCGGACTTAAGGAAACACGGGACGCGAACCGTACTTTAGGTCCTTGGAGGCGGCGAGTCGGACAGAACTTGCAGCAGCTCGTCTGCCGTTCCCGCGCGGCACTCGGTGTGATGGCTCGGAGGGCCGCGGCGCCACGCGCGGGGCCGCGCACGGGCCCCGCATGGGCCCCAGACGGCCCCTCGCCACGGTGCGCGGCCCCTGCTCGCGGAGAACACTGCTCCGATCCGACACACCGCGCGATTGTGACCACCGCGTTGCGCGCAGAATGTTCTCAGCCTTGTCTACGCCAGGGGTTCTCAACCTTTGGCACCTCAAGGGCCACTTGGCCCAATTGGGTCTGTTAGCACCTATGAAGGCCGGCATGGCACACAAGGGGGTGGATAGCCAGCACCGTGCCCGGTCGCCTTCGTCTCCCTAGTTATAATGCTTACACATCGTACCAGGTAACTATTTAAGGCTGAGCTGACCGATGAGAGGGACTGGTTCGGGTATTGGCCACTGTTATTGGTCGGGAGCGAAAATCGCGAGCGGGGTCACCGCGTTCTGAGCGCGGCGCAGCACGAGCCACTGCACAGAGTGACAAAGACAAAGATCCCCGAATAGCCTTAACAGACGGTAGGGTCAAGCGCCGTTAGCGAGCACCTATGAAGGTCGACGACATGGCACACGAAGAGGTGGGTGACCAACACAACGTCCGGTCGCCTTTGTCTCCCTAGTGGAAATGTTTACACACCGCACCAGGCACTTATTTGAAGCTGAGTCGACCTAGGGGAGGCCCAGGAACGGTTTAATAAATCGTCACTGCTGTTGGCCGTGAGCAGGATTCGAACTCGGTTCGCCAGGTTTGTAGCCGAGCGCGCTTACTGAGAGACACACACACAGAAACAAAGACAAAGATCCCCCGTATAGCCTTAATCTACCGTTGGGTCAAGTGCCGTAAGTGAGCACCTATGCAGGTCAACATGGCACACGAGGAGGTGGGTGACCAGCACCGCGCTCTGCCGCCTTTGCCTCCCTAGTGGCACTGCCTGCACACACACCGACACACACACACAGACACACAGACAGGCACGGTGCCCGCGACCCCCACTGGGACCCGGCGAGGAGCAGGGATGAGGAGGGAGCGCGGCGGGGAGCTCAGAACTGAGGGTTCCGAGGCCGGCGGAGCGACCCGCGAGCTCATAGCCCTGGGGTATCGCTGCTCACACTCACACGCGCAGGCACACAAAACAAAGACAAAGATCCCCCATATAGCCTTAACGGACTGTAGGGTCAAGTGCCGTTAGCGAGCACCTAACACATGCACACACACGAAGACAAACACATATACATACACACACTCACATGTGCACAAACACAACCGGGCAGACACAAATCTACGCAGACACACAGGTATGTATGCACACACCGACAGATGTATAAAATATCCTCCCATAGCCTTGAAGAGACTTTTAAGGCAAGTATTGTTAGCAAGTAGCCGCGATGAAGGCCATCACGGCACAGTATGCAGTGGGTGGCCAGAACCACTCCCGGCCGCCTTTGTCTCCCTAGTGGCGATGTTTAGACACCACACTCATCGAGGCTGAGTCGACCTAAGGGAAATGTCCAGTTCAAATAATCGTCACTGGTAAATGGCTGTGAACGGGAATCAAACTCGGCTGGCTGGGTTCGCAGTGCGGCGCGCTAACCACCGTGCGCCACCGCTCCCCACTTCCCCGACACACACCCACACAGGCACACACACACAGGCACACACACAGCACTCACTTTCTGTCCACATGCTAATAACGCTGCTCTGATCTCGCCTCGCCGCATTGTCTGCGCCGCTCGTGGGGAGACCGCATGGGGCGTGTGGAATAAAAGGCACTTGGAGGAGAATTTTCGGGTTGCTTTTGTGCCATGTGTGCCTGACGCCTTTACCCTTAGCGGGGCTCTCTGAATATTCTCAATTAAAATGTGCTGCTGCTGCTGCTGCCGCTGTTGCTGCAGGGGGCTTGTTATTTATACCTTTTTTTTGCGCCGCTGCCAGTAAAGAAAAGAAATCAGCGGTGACCGGGAAAAAAAATGAGAAAAATTTTCAATTAATTTTCAAGACCGGCGTGGGTTTTTTTCTTGCTCACCCCCTTTTTAATTTTTTTTTCCCGCTCTTTGCGGAGTTTGGCGGCGGGTAACGGTTAATTACGGCACCACTTGATCAAGGCACTTGGCCAGAAAGGAGCGCGGCGGAGTGAATGCTCCCCCGTTCGGCGCCCGGCCGACTCACACTGGCAGCTGACATTTAGCGGCGCACCTATGTGCGCATCTCCATAACAACCCCCGCGTGTGATTAACAGCAACTTTGTATGCGTGCGGGGAAAAATACATTACGTCTGGAGGCAGCCGGCGGGCGGCCCCCGTCTCGACAGCCGCATTAAAACTCGCGAGCGGGGTCCCCGAGATTCGCGGCGGCGGCGCGGCGGCCCGCGCCCGGCACGCGCCCCTCATCGGCCGCCGCGCAGCAGAGGCCGCCGGTGGGAACGCGCGGCGCCGCGTCGCCACCCACCCGCGTCGTAAACATTGTCACCCTCGTCGCTATTCGTCGGCGTCGTCGCCGCCGCCAGCTCATTACGGGCCGCGAGCCGCCCGGGGCCTGCAATTAGATATCGATCAATTTCCGCCAGGAATTCGTTATCGGATGGTTTTTTCTTCTCTCTCTCTC
>JAZEWU010000019.1:8369989-8382582 GCA_036362915.1 Geotria australis | reverse complement strand
GGGGGGGGGGGGGGGCGCGGAGTTGGGAGATTGGCGACGGTGGGAGAGGGGAGTGGGGCGCTGCTCCGGGCTCCGTGGCTCCGCGCTGCCTGACTGATCAGGCCTCTTCACTGAATCTTCTCTCAGCTGCATTTTTGTTGCCGGCCTTCTGACGGGATTAGGCCGGGACAGCCGGAGCCGCCGGTTTAATTAATTGTTTGTCAAAACAAATCGTACCCTGGGAGCGCGGACACATCGCGGTCGCTACGCGTCCCGGTCGGCAGCGCCCCCGGGCCACACCCCGCGCACCCCGCGCACCCCGCGCAGCCCGCGCCCTGCACGGGCCCCGAACCCCGGTTCGAGTCGCGGCTCAGCGGCGGGAGGAGAAATCCAATAAGGCGAGAGTTGTAATGAATAAGAAACGCCACTCGGTGCGATGCGTCGGAAATTTCCACGCGGGGCCGAAGAGCGCTTTGTGAGTGTGACGCGATATTTCGCTGGGTGGCGTGTGGGAGGCCCGCCGGTGGCCCGGGGGGGGGGGGGCACAGCCGGGGTCAGGGCCCCCCCCAACCCCCCAACCCCCCAACCCCCCAACCCCCCACCCCCATGCGTGGGGTCATGCTGCTCTGTAGCTCCCCGACGTGTTTTCGAGTTGTGCGGGTGTTGCTCAGCACGATGTCCCACGTTTTCCCCCAGGTGCCGGGATCTGTCCAGGCTGCCGGCCCGGTTCTGTTACCCGGCGGTTGGCCTCGGATTCAGACCCACTGTCCCCTCGCAATCCACCGACAACCACCGCTACCCGGGGCACTCCGCTGTGGAAACGCGACGTGAGACGGTCGCGGTGCCGAGTTGCCCGTGCCCACATGGGCCCCCGTGCCCCCACGCTTGGAGCGGGAGCGTCGCTCAACATCCGCTCCCGTCGCTGCAAGGTCCCGCGAGGACCCGCGAGGAACCGCGCGACCGCGATCGAGCTGGAGGCTCTCGGAGCTCGGAGCGGGCGCTCGGATTACCGGGGAGAGAACCCGTCAGTGTTTAGTCTGGCCCCGAGGATGCCCCCCTCCGCGCGCGCCACGCTGTCGCGCGTCACCGTGACGACGCCACTCGCACACCTGCGCTGTCTGCATCCCGGACACTCGACGCGGATTTCCCGTCCGCGCCAAGGGGCGGCAGCGGCGGCGGCGGCACCCGCACGCGTGGGTCGCCGAGACGAGAGGGGAACGGTGCGGCGCGGTGTGCAGCAGAGTGACGTGACGTGGTGTGGTAAAGAGTGACGTGGCGCGGTGTGGTGCCGCATGGCTGGCGTGGTGCGGCGGTATTTTTCGTATCGTAGCTGAACGCGCGGCGGCGACGGCGTTTGTTTTACCAAACGGCGCCGCCGCCACCGCCGCCGCCACTCTCCAAGCCAAGGTCACGGCGCGAGCGGCCACTTGAGGGCGGGAGGCGCCTCTTCAAGGCCACGGGCCGTCGCCACCACCGGCACGGCCGCCGCCACCCGGAGAGCAGCGCCGCGCTCCTCCCGGGCGCCGATGGAAATCCACGGGGGAGCAGCCGGGCTGCGGGAGCCCTGTGCCAGGGTGAGCCCAAGTGTGCAAGCGGCGCAACTGCACAGTCCCGGTGCTGGGCCATGCAGAGGCGGGAATGTGGATAGCTGTGGGCAGCGGATAAAAACAATCCCTAGCTCTACTGTTCGTCTCACTAATCAGAGGGCATAAACTCTGGCACGAAATGTTTACTAAATGCCCGGATTGCGATGGGGCGGGGTGGTTTGTTGTGCAGCCTCTAGAGGTCACCTGGCTGACCACAGGTTTACGTAAACCGCAGGGATGAGTTGCCAAGTCAACCTCCAAACAGGATTTGAACTTGCATCCTTCCCGTCGGGAGCCGCTGGCCCGACGGTGCAGCAGTACATGTGGTCGTTGCTTTACGAGTCTCAATCACAGCACGCACACACACACGTACGCGTGCGTGCACGGACGCAGTGTGGTCATGCCCCCCCACTCCCACCCACGTGCTCCCCCACCCTCGCACATTTTGAGCCCCGCGTCTCTGCTCCCCACGGTCCCGTCCGGACTCGTCATTCATCTCTCCGCTCCCCGGGACAGCCGACACACGGAGGGGCTTCACTAAGTAACACCCGCCGATCGTTTTAACGACCAAACTTGACAACGCACGGAGGTCGCCGCGCCGCCGGACGAACCTCCGCCCCCCCCCGCCCGCGCGCTCCCTCTCTCCCATCCCGAGGTCTCACAACCGCAATCAATCTATCGGTGCCGTCTGTTGGTGACTGCTTCGCGTTTCGGGCCCTCGAAAGCTGCGGCCGGCGGTGGCGCCGGGGATTTTCGGGTGCGGGAGTCACCGATTCGAGGGGGCTGTTTCCGCGGCGGAGAGCAGCCACGGCTCCCCCTCGACCTCCTCCACCTCCTCCTCCTGCTCGTCCTTGTCGTGGTGTCCGTGATCGTCCCGCGCGTCCCCCGCGAAGATGAAAGCCGCGCGCGCGCCGTTAATGCACTCCGCGTATTCGGCCGCGTCCGCGCGCGCGGGGCCCCCTATCAATATTGTGCGCTCGATAAAACCTCTTAGAGCCTCGCCGAGTAAAAACAGTTTGTTTCTGCGGCGGCGAGATCAATGCGCCGGCGCGTTGTCTTGACAGTTTACCCTCCGCTCCCGCCGCGAGAAGTATTGACCCGCCACTTGTTACGTCGCTCTGGGGGGGACGCGTCGAGTCGGCGCGATCCGCGCCGCGTCGCTCCCGCCCGCAAACGCGCCGGCACGGCCGAGCAAAGCGGCTTCCTTCCCCGGGCCCCATTGTGCCGAGCGACCGGGGGGCCCTCCCGCGAGTCGGGGCCCCACTCGGGCCCCAATCTCTCGCTCCGAGCGAGGACGCACGGGGATGCACAACCCCTGCAGCGCCCACTCACACCCGCTCCAGTCAGGTGATCTTACAGTCAGGTAATCTCATAGGGTAATCTTATAGTCAGGTGATCTTACAGTCAGTAGTGGAAATTCCACATTCCCACGGCTGGGACGAGTCTAACATATGACAAACACAGTTGGCCCTCCAAGACGGATGATGGGCTGAGTCAAACCCCAACCGGGATGTGAACTCGCAACCTTCCGATCACAAGCTGTACCGCCGAGCCGCGTGTTTATGTTTGGCTGCGCCAGCACGCACTGGACTCCGTCTCTCACGGGACGATCCCCGGGTGGCCGAGAGACTGCGGTATGTGGCACGTATTGTGGATGTGGTGTGCCGGGTTCCGAAATATTTTCTGCGTCACTGGCTTAGACCAATGCCGATCAGCCTCAATAATAATAGCTACTTATAATGCGCCATCACACATATTCAATCAATGTCCAAGAAAGAGTGAGAAAGGATCGACTCAGAGGCGCGAGGAAACCGCAGGGAGGCGTTGAGGGGGAAGGCTGCCACGCAGTTAGCCGGCGCCAACAAAGTGGCGAGGCGCATGCGTCTTTCGCGCCGTGCGCCGCTCTGTGCCTGCGCGTGGGTTTTTTTACACTGACCTCGGCTGACCTCGCAGCCCCGCGGCAACCCCGTAGCACCTGTTCCTCAGACGCTGAGGGGGCACCCATCCAACAACTACCCAGGCTCGACCCTGCTTAGCTTCCGAGCTCCAACGAGATCGGGGTCAACTCCGGCCGATTGGCCGCGGTAAAAATAAACTAAAGCCATCAAGAGTAAATTTTCGTAAGCGGCGGAATTAGACGGGCGCTTGCGAGCGCGACGACAAACCGCCGCCGCCAGCGATCGA
Organism: Geotria australis; assembly: GCA_036362915.1. Lineage (NCBI taxonomy): Eukaryota > Metazoa > Chordata > Hyperoartia > Petromyzontiformes > Geotriidae > Geotria > Geotria australis. Next base: position 8,378,833 of record JAZEWU010000019.1, on the reverse strand, counting down.
GATCGAGAGCCCCGTCGGCGGAGGTGTCGGCGTCTATAAATAAACATCACGTCACTCAAGACAATTACGCGGACAATATTTACACTCTTGAGAAAGTCGCGGAAAAAATTAACAATGAGAATAGTAGCTCCGACTTAACGCTTTCTCCGCGCTACGCTAATTACGCGGGACGGCCCGGAGCGCCGGGAGACACCTCGCTGATTGTGTTGAAATGAACACTGCGCACACGCACACGCGCGCACGCACGCACACACACGCGCGTGCACACAGGCGCGCCTGCGTGCTGAAGGCGAGTAACCGTGGGCCGGTGGTCACAGGCAAGGCAGCCTCGGCACCCAATTAAAATTAAGATGGTTACCTTGGCAAGAGGGCGAGGGCCCCGCGTGAGCTGGGTGGCGGTGGCGGCGCGACGCGGCAGCAGACGTGTTGGCACCGTCTTAGCGCCGTCTTGGCACCGTCTTGGCGCGGTCTTGGCGCGGTATTGGCACCGTCTTGGCACCGTCTTGGCACGGTCTTGGCACCGTCGTGGCACGGTGTCGCGTGGCGGCTTGGGCTGCGGAGGACAACACAAAGCCAATTACTGCGATTGCAACACAAAGGAAAAGTTGTGGGAGATGGCAACGCAATCGACAACAGGACCAGCGGGGACGTCTTTAAAAAAAAAACACACACACACAACAGCAACAACAGCGACAGTGGAATTAAACGTTTCAAAATGGGACCCTCGTTTTATTTACACGGCCTTTAATTACAGTTGATTTGTTGTCTATAAAAAAAAACAAATCAGATACCAGCTTAGAGCACAGCTTGGTGCCCATAGTCACAGTGTGCATATGTGATTAGCTGGGTGGAGGATGGACAGGAGGGAGGGGGGGAGGCGGGAGGGAGGGAGAGTGGCGGGAGGGATGGGGAGGCAGGAGGAAGCTCACTCACAGATGCCAAGAAGCTCTGTTCACCGCGCGCCGTGTCACGCTGCTCTTGGCAGGATTCGCGTTTGCACAAAGTTCCAAAAGTGTCACGGCCGCCACCCGTCACTCGGCGATCATGTGGCAGCGCCCAGGCGGCGGTGGCGGCGGTGGGCACGGTGATGCGTCGCCCGCTCGCCCACCTCCTGCTCTGTTTATCCCTGTGTTTGTCCGCACGTGTCCGTGTGTTTGTGTGTGTGTGTATTCTTCGGTGTTTATTTGGAGGAGGTGCATGAGGGCGCGGAACGTCTCTCGCGCTGCTAATCGGTGCAGCTGCCAACGCCCAGGTGCCAACCGCACCCCACCTCCACCTCTTCCCCCACCCACCTCCACCCCCCACCCCCACTGATACACGGAGTGTGGTGGAGGGGTGGGGTGTGTGTGGTATGTGTGTGGGATGTGTGTGGAGTCTGTGTGTGGCGCGTGTGTGTGTGTGGGGGAGCGGTGGGTGTGTGTGTGTCAGTAGGTGGGTGGGTGTGGGTATGGATCGTGGGGCCGCTGCCCGCCCTCGGGGGAGGGGGTGGTGGGGGGGGTGTCCACGCATCTGCGTGTTCCGAATCGTGGGGGCGTGCGGCGCGCATTCTTACGCGGCGAGTGTGAGCGCGCCTGGAAACGCATTGAGGCCGCATGGCCGCCGCTCCCTTTCAGCTCGGGGCTCCCATTCAGGGCGCGCGGCTCATGGGAGAGCAGGAGGCCGCGTCTGGGCCTTAGCGGCCGTCTAGGCGCTAGCGGGACGCGGCCGCCGACACACTGGCTGCACGGGCTGGGGGCGGGGGGTGTGGAGGAGACTGGAGAGGAGAGCGAGGAGGGGAGGAGGAGGTGGTGGTGGCTATAGTGGGCTAAACTGGCAGCAGATAATGGCCTATTGTGATGAGTGGCTGATAAGCTGAGGAGCGATATCCGAGAGGAGACTGCTGCTATTCACGGGCCGCCCTGCCGAGCAGTGGCCGTGTTGACATTGCCTAATTACATGGGAGGGGCTTCGACGGACACTGACAGACACCGATAATGGTGGGGGCCGGCTCTCCCCCCACCCTGCCCCCCTCCTCCACTATCTCTCCTCGCTGCTCTGGAACTCTTTCAGCCGCCGGCCGCGCCGGGGTCTGTGTGTGTGTGTGTTTGTGTTTTAAACGTACTGCGCATTTTAATAATTTCTCTCGCGTGTCACACGCGCGTGTTTCATTCACGTACACACGCGAGTGCACGCGTGTGTACGTGCACGCGTGCATGGCTGCGACTGTTATTAGTGCCTCTGTGTGTGTCTCCATCGCGAGTGCCTGTCAGCAGGTATTTTTAAAACGAAACCGCTCTACACTTAAACAAAAAGTCACCATCAGCATCATCTGCTATGGTCGAGCCACTGCCGGATGACCAGGCCTCCGTGGATCCCGCGGCTCCACCATCGGCCCGCGTACGCACGCCACGCCCCGCGGTCTCGCGCGCGTTGCCTCCTTTGGCTGCTGCTCCGTCGTTAGTCCCGACAATCCGCCGTCTTCCCTGCTCGCGACGCGTCCGGATCAAGCCCCCTCTCACTGAGCGTTTGATACGATGCCTCCAACCTGCTCCTGCTCATGATAGTCACGATTCACACCCACGCCCTAGCGGGTTATTGACACAGCCGCAAAGGAACTCTGCATCATGATGATGCTTCCAACGTGGGAGGTGAAACGTCGCGAGGGAGAGAGATAGATCGCTCGACACGGCTATCCCGAAGAACGTCCATCAACCTACCCATTAACCGAGACCTCGACAACGTCCCTCTCCGTCGACTCACGTCCCCGATCCCCATTCTGGGATCGTGCCCTCAACCATCCGATACCCTGATCCGAATCCAGACGAGCGTTGGCGAACCGGACGGAATTGCATGAACGTCCCAAATGAAGAGCTCATTCGAGACGCAAACATCGCGCCTCGTGGTTCTGCCATCCCTCGAAGCCCCTGGAGCGCCATCACCCGCTTGAGAACGTTAACGGGCCGGTGATGCGCAACATCTCCATATATGGAAAGTAAAAGACAAGTCACAATAGTGCGACTGTGTCCACGCGACCCACACACCGGAGCACATCGTAAACCCATAGAGACACAGAGACATTTAGATTAATGGAGTCCCATAGAGACCCATAGGGACACACGGAGGCACAACGGAGGAATCGTGGGACTGCACCAACTCTCCCCCGCAGCTTTCTCGCGGCTAGCGGACCTCCACATTGACATTTAGCTCCTGGACAGATTGTCAGACGCAAGAAGAATCGACACCGGCCAGGTCCCAAACTGCTGTCCCCCGCCTCTTCGTGCCACCGGTTGGATCCCAAGTCCGTGCCCGATTCTGCTCCAACCACATCTCTTAGCTCATGAGAGGATCCCGTCATCATCAAGGTCAACACAACGTCTAATATAACGCATAGCTCGTGTCATATATATATATACACATGTCGCCACATTGCGCTTGGGTGCTCGTTTCACTGTTCTGTTCGTCGACTCATGTTTCTCAAATTAATCTCATCCAATTGGCTTTGAGTCGCCGTAATCTTGTCATCGCTGTGTTTTTCTTTCCTTTCAAACGTCTCCGCCATGTGCTCGTCCGTTTTAGTCATCAAAGGCTTCCGTAATCCCCTGCTCGTCCGCAGCGCCCCGCACATGCGGCCTGATCGCGAGGTTGCGATAAAAGTTACCAAACATTTATGATCGTCATTACTGTGCAGCCGGGGGACGCCGTCATCCCAGCCGCAGGCAGGGTCTCTGCTGTTTACAGATCGCCGATGATGATGATGATGGTGACAATGTACTTCATGTAGGTTTGTTACAGCTCGATGTATGAGAATTGCTCTCCATAGCTGTTCTTCCGGGATAGCTGTGTCGAGCGTTCCTGCTTCTAAGCTTCGCGACGTTTCGCCGCCCACGTTGGAGGCATCACCAATCGACGACACACACGGCTATCCCAAAAGATCATCTCTGGAGAGCAAGTCTCAATTATGACTATGCCAGCAGAATTTGGGACACGAATGATGGGGGGGGGGCACTTCCGAGGGGGGCCCCATTCGAGAATGTCGGCGTTCAGAGTTTTCGAATGAACAGCACAGGCTGCACTGTCTGCGTGCCGAGTCGCAGCTGCGTCGCGCTTGTAGAGGCTGTTATAGCGGCGGCGTGGTGTGGCGTGGTGTGGCGCGGTGAGGAGCGGTGTGACGCGGCGGGTATCGCAAGCGAGCGAGCTCAGCGTGGGCGAGCGTGCTTACCCTGCACGCAGATCGTCTCACAATAACAAGGCACTCGTGCTTTGTTGTGTTCTCGTCCGCTAATTGCTCCGGATAAATGAGGTGAACAGCCTTAATTAGCCAACATAGCAATTACGACTGGGGGATGAGCGCGCGATTGTCTTGCGCCGGAACGCGGATTGCGGTGCGGGGCGCCTCGAGTGCCGCGTGAACGTGAACCGCGTACACAGACACCTTGAAAGTACAAAGTCCCAGTTAATGATAATAACAACAACACATGAGATTTAGGGTTTAAACGCGATGTGCGGTGCACGGTGTGCGCTACACACCCGCGTGTCAAACCTGCGCTGTCGTCGACAGGTACTGTATGGACAACTCAGCCTCAAATGTTAACTGGTGTTATCTGTGAACATTGCTACTAGGGAGACGAAGGCGGCCGGGCGTGGTGCTGGCCACCCACCCGCTCGTGTGCCATGCCGGCCTTCATAGGTTAGATGTTTATTATGTTAGATGTATATTTTTACAGCAAAAAATACCCTGTGAGCTTGCGAGCTCTGAAAGCGGGATTTCTGATAGCTAACAGCACTTGCCCCAACAGCAACAGCGACCGTTCTAATAACACGCATTCAACTTGGATTGCCACCACGGCCGCCAGATCTATCCACTGCTGGTGTTTACTTCCATACTTCACCACACCACTCGGTGCGGCTTGGTGAAGGCGGGGTGGGGGGGAGGCGATTCAAATATCGCCACTTACATTAAACCACGGCCGGGAATCGAACTCGTTGAGTCTCGTCCGTAGCGCTAAACCATTACGCCACCGCTCCCCCGTTCCCAGCAGACCCTGGCACGACACTGTACGCGGTGTGTATGGTAACCGGGTGGTGCGTAAGTATTTTCGGGACGGCTCGAACAGCAACAACTCAATACGAGCCATTTAAATCCGGCATATAAAATCACTTTTCCGCTCACCCTAAGCGGCTGAGGTCTGAGGCTCAGAGTCTGTGATGAAGGGGGGGCGGGGGTTACGAGGGGGGTCTCAGCGGGGGATTCTGACGGCCCCTGAGCTACTGCATACACAGCCCATTATGTACACACACACACGCCGCTTTATATCTGACGCAGACAGACCGTCGTGACCGAGCGAGGGGCCGATGTGAGTCTCGGGTTCAGGCCGAGAGTGGCGGCCGGGACGAGGCTGCCAGTCGACGCGAGTACACGACCGCGTAGGGCTGCGCCGTTGGCCTGTACTCCTGTGCTCCCGCGGGCACTCCCCGCGCTATTACGACCCGTAGCCGCACCGACCCGTTTGGGGAGGCGGCCCTCATCCAGCAGTGGATTGACGAATGTACGTGCACAGACTGCGGCCGTGTATGAGCGTGTAATCAGAAGACATCGCAGAGTAACGGCGCGCGATCGTGGAGCGGGTGTCGCGTCCCGCCCCGCCCTCCCAGCGGAGGCACACCGACACACGGGACGCGAGGCCGTGCACCGAGTAACGCGCCTGTCCACGAGTGCGACGCTAAAGCCGCTAGAAAGCCAGGCGGTCACTTGTCACAATTCGCGTCGAGCCGCACCACGCGTGGACACCCCAACATTGCTCTGGAAGTGGGGGACTTCACACAAACACACACACAGCAGGGGTATCGACTCATGGTCACAATATGGTGTGTAGTTTATCGACCCCGTAGGAAGGAATGCCCGAGTCGACCCTCACACAACCTGTCGGCGCGTCGGTGCGGGGCGCGCGTGACCCGCATGGCACGCGGCGCGGGATTATCTTTGCTTAACTAGTGTTTGTCTTTGACAATGAGGAGGCTGCGTTAACCTAATCCAGGGCCAATCCCACAATGCCCATATTTCCACGAAGCCCCGGTGCAGCTGAAACACGTGCCGCTGGAGAGTCCGAGCGTGTGGCGAGACGCGGCCTCATGGACAACGGTGCTGGCGAGAATTGCTCTTAAGAGGTGCTCTTTCGCGACTGCCGTCTCTGACGATTCCTCCAACGTACTGATGTAGGTTTCCACGGCTCGATTCATGACGGTTGCTCTTCAGAGTTGCTCTTTAGAGATAGCCGTGTCGAGCCTGATGATGCTTCCAACGTGGAAGGCGAAACGTCGCGAGGGAGAGAGTGGAGATCGCTCAGTGACACGGCTATCCCGAAAGAGCAGGTCTGAAGAGCAACCGACACGATTCCTCCAACGTCGGAGGCGAAACGTCGCGAAGCAGGGAGGAGAAACGATCGATGCGGCTCTCCCGAAACATCGGCTCTCGGGAGCAATTCCCACACGTCGAGCCGCAGCCTTCCCGCCTCACTCAGCACGTCGCCTACGCCGGCGAGGAGTGCCGAGTATTCGCGAAACGCACTCCGAGTACACTAGGAGGATAGGCTGTCCGTAACTCCGACAAAACGACAACAAGACTCAGAACAAGACTCTGTCGACTGTGATCCAAGACGAGACGACTCTCTACCCGGATCAATAATTGATCAGACGCGGATTTGACCTCATTGTGATTTGTAAGAACATCATCCTGGACCGATCCAAATGCTGGACGGATTTGAAACGACATATTTTTTTACATTCCATACCATATACACAAACCTGTAAACAAAAGCTTAACCTAATTTCGAATCAATGCACAGACAGACAGCCAAACATCCGGGACAATAGTAATGACCGAGACGACTGTGCAACTGCACGAGGATGACACCGCGTGTCGCCGCAGTGAGGAGACGGGGGATGCGGCTGACGATCCCCGGAGCAGCATCCCCGACCCTAGCCGCTGAGTTCGAGCACGGGCGATGGCGAATGAAGGAGGAGGCGTGTGACTCGCAGCCACAGATAAAGCGAGAGGTATACTGGATGTGGTGTGTCGGGTGCGATCATGTGTTCAGGGGTGGCCGACCCGGACGGGCCTGGCCCCAATAAAGCCCTGGGTGTCACGGCGCGGCTCACTGATGAGCCGCGAGAAGAGGGAAGCGCGACGGTGTCTCCCGCGGGCGCGACCGATGGAGGCTCCCACAGCGTCAGTGGAACCGAGTTTGCATTGTGCCTATGTGTATGTTCGCACAGGCACGTGTTACTAAAATACTTGCAAACATGTGTTTAGGACAAAACGATACAAGCCCAACTGCTGCAACATCATCTGACCAACAGAACCCCTTTGCTGTTAGAGTGGGAAAGTATGTGTATGCACTGACCATGCAATACGTATGTTGTTAGAGGGCGCTGGTGTTTTTAAACGCGTCTGTAACCAGCGTGTGTCTGCGCTAGGGGTGTGTCCTCGAACCTGCGAATAATCCCACAAAATCCCGAAATCCCAAATCTAGAAATCCGAAACTCATCCCTGGCTGGGTGTTCTGAGCGAGTCGCGTGGGGCTCACTACCCGACTCACTACCCGACTCACCACAGGCGTTCGTCGCGATTCGGGGGCCCCAGGTAAAGTTCAATGATACCCCCTCCCCCCAACTTACATTAACGTCGCTCAGCCACACGGCTGCCCCTCCCCGTCCCCGTAGGTGCAATCGCCTGGGTCGCCCCATGGTTAAGAGCGCTAGAACCCACAACACTCGTGGTCTCACGGAGACTCCCGACCCCTCGACGCGACGCTGCCCCCAACGCCCCAGCTCCGCCTCTCTACCCTCCTCGCTGGGTAAACCAACAAGGCGCCTGTATACGGCACCTGGTACAATGTGTAGGCATCGCCACTAGGAAGACAAAGGAGGCCGGGCGTGGTGCTGGCCACAACACCCCCTCGTGTGCCGGATTTCATAGGTGCTACTCGCTATATAGCACTTTGCCCCATCGGTCTGTTAAGGCTACACGGGGGCTTGTTGTGTGCACACTGTGCAGTATCTATGGGTGTACACGCATGTGTACCCTATAACATTACAATTATGAAGTCATTTCACACAGCGTCTAAACAAGAAGTCGCTGCTTGAACGCGTGTATGTACACCGTGTGGTTCCGTGTGTGTGTGTGTTTTGGGATCGGTAGTGTAGTGGTTAGCGCACCGCGTAATCCCCAATTCGATTCCCTGCCACGGCCAACATCAGTGGGGATTATTTGAACTGGTCCAGGGCCTCCCCTACGTCGCCTCAGCCTCAAACGAGTACCTGGTGCGGTGCGTAAACATCGGCATTTGGGATACAAAGGCGGCAGGTCGTTATGCTAACCGCAATATCCCCTTGTGCAACGTTCTGGCCGTAATAGGCGCACACTTACAGCCCTAACTGTGTTCAAGGCTATAGGGGGATATTTTGACTGTGTACATGTGTAAGTGATTGCAAGTGAGTGTATGTGTATGCTGTGTATGTGTATGCGTGTACGTGAGTAGCCTATGTACGCGCGTGTGTTTGTGTGTTTGCGACCACGTCTCTGCGTGCACGCGAATATACTTTTGTGTTCGTTTAACCGCACCAAAAATATACATAATAGGTTTATGTAAAATAACAAATCCATTACAGTATTGTTCTGCACTCGCTGCGTGGTTTTATAACCTGTACCTCGTGGCAGAAACTACTGTTTGTGGACTACCACTGTTATATACTGTATATATACTGTCAGTGTACGTGCGTGTGTGTGTGTGCGTGCGGGAGCGGTAGCCCAGTGGTTAGCGCACTGGGCTACGAATCTGGCGACCCCGAGTTCGAATCCCGCTCACG
>JAZEWU010000019.1:8339871-8350714 GCA_036362915.1 Geotria australis | reverse complement strand
GAGACGCGGGGCTCCGGCAGGGCCCTGGTTTATAACGTGGCCATGTACGTTTGTCACGGCTCCGTGCGTGATGGAATTTCCTCTCAAGAGCTGCTCTTTCGGGTTAGCCGTGTCCAGTACTACTGCTCTCCTCTTCGCGACGTTTCGCCTCCCACGTTGGAGGCATCAACACATGTTTATATTTCCGAGCGATCTCAGTGATGGCGATGATTAGCGCTGTAATTACGCGTTAACGAGTCACGCGCGTTATTAACTAGTCACGCTGGTTATTAACTAGTCACGCTGGTTATTTCAAGTGTAGAAGTTAGAAGTTAGCAGTGACCGTGAGTGCACGCGGAGGCAATTATTCCATCGGTAGCTTCGGGCTCCTTCGAAAACCACTGCGGATCGTTTTAAATGCGGAGTTTTTTAAAAACATATATTTTACAAATATATACACATACACATAGCAGTAGATACACATAGACATAGCAATACAAATATAGACACATCGACACGGGCGATACAGACGTTCGATATCGACATATACATAGTCATAGACAGACATACGCCATACAAGACAAATACAAAGATCCCCCGTAAAGCTTTTAGCATACTTTTGGGGGAAGTGCTGTTAGCGAGCAATTTCTAATGTCGGCACGGCACGGCACATGACGGGGTGGATGGCTAGCACAACGCCCGGCCGCCTTTGTCTCCCCATCGACCATGTTTACACACTCGGTTCGGTTATGGAGTCCCAGAAGCGATTCAGGGTGCGGACCTCGTCCGCCAGCCCGCGCGGCGTTCGCCCGTGACGGGACGCGAACCAATAGATGCGAGGTCCATAGTTACGCTGCGGCGGCTCACGATGAAAGCCAACGACGGCTTACAGCCCCTTACCCAAGCCACGCACCGTGTTGGTCGCCGGGGTTCTTTGACCATACTTCACCACGCTGACCAGTGCGCAGTGCGAGTTGCTGACGGAGGTGGCGCGGCGGAGGTGGGGGAGGGGCGGCGAACCGGTTCGGCTCCGATACACTCGCACACGGATGCTAGCCGTGGCCGGGGAATCAAACTCGACCCGCTGGGGTTGGGAGCGCGGCGCGCTAAGCAATGCGCCACCGCTCCCCCCCCCCCGCACAGATATATCGCTCGCCACGTAGAGGCAGGACTCTCCCGAAGAGGCGGCTTGAGACTCGTGCAGTCTCGAACCGCTACATACATCATTGATGACATTCGTTTGAAATATAAATTAAATCTAACTCGCTACGTTACACAACCCTCTGAGGACGTAGCCTTACACGTACGCACACACACCGCGCGTTCTATACTGCGGCCGGGGCGCGCACTCATGCATCACTCGAGACGGTCCCCAACGCGATTGTCGGCGTAAGGCACTACCACTATATTACAATATGCATCTATGAAACTAATCCTGTGCTAGTGTACCCTGTCGTGCTACAATCCTATGAACCCGCGGCGGCGGGATGGCGACGATGATAAACAAGGCGAGGCGGACGTGGCTAAAGTTTATCGGGGAGCAGCGTTCCGGACCGTCCCGGCTCTCTTTCGGCTCTGCACAGACTACGAGCGTTCACGCGGCTCGATTACAGACGTGCGCGTCAACCGGGCGATGCCGCATGAACAGCGATGGTGATGATGATGGTCGTGGTGGTGATGGTGATCATGACGCTGGTGGTGATGATGATGATGATGATGGTTGTGGTGATGATGCTGGTTGTTGTGGTGGTGGCGGCTCTCCGCCTCTCCGCGCAGGTCTCGGCGCGTCTCGTTCGGACAGCTGCGACACATCAATCGCGCTAAAGGTCACCGCTACAAGGCGCGGGGAGTGTCCCCCAAAGTTGTCCTGTCGCGTGCATTATTGATGAGCGCCGCTTTGGAGAGGCACGGCGAGCCGAGGCGGCGACACGCGCGCCGTTGTCGCGGGTGTTTATTTATTATAACCGAGTGGGCATCCCGGCGACTGTCGCGATGGCACGGAGCGACGGTCCGGTTCCCGTGCAGCCGCCCGCTACGTGCATCGTTACATTGCCGGCTGGCTTCGGGGAGGCTTTCATCCAGCAGTGGATTGACCCTGGCTGATTGATGGTGAATATGCAATATATGAAAGTCGCGGATGATCCTGAGAGGAGCTGAAAGTCGCCGCAGCTTGTGAGAGGGTCCCTACTGCGGATGACTGGGTTAATTAATTACAGGCAGGTCCAACTACTCGATATGAAAACTAATTAACAGCTGTTTATCCGCGTAGAAGGGCCCCGAGGCGGTCCCGCGCGGGCCCCCGGCTCCGCGAACGAGGGGAAAAGTGACTTTCATGCGCGCTGCGGTGACGTCACTGCGGTGTCATTCGCGCTGTTTCGTCCGAGATCGCAACCCGAGCGCGACGCGGGCGCGTCGGAAAGCACTTTAAAGAGTTGTTTTTTTATGTTTTTACTTCACGGCGCTTAACGTTACTGTCGGACAACGCGACGCACAAACAGCATGGGCATGTGCGTGTGGATTTCCTTTAGAAAGGGCCATTGCTCCTGGTTAAAGTGAATACAGAGGGGATGTTCCCCCTCGCTTTATTGATCGGAATAAACTCGGATAATACAGGGAGAGTTGGTACCACGAAGCTCTCGAGGGGCCCCAACAAAATGTCTGTTAAGTGAATTTTCACAGTGTTCCCGCTCTGTGATGGTGGCTTATTGTTGCAATAAAGTATAAATAGGGTCATTGCTCGAAACGCCGGGACGCTCTATTAATGTGGTATCAAGCGGGATGTTTGTGACGCCGCGTTGACTGGTACAGGAGCACACACGCCACAAACTCAACTCATTCAAAACACACACACAGCGGTGTCAGAAAAACCGCCTGTTTTGCTTCACCTCTGGAGCTGAGTGGCCGTTAGTGATGTTTCACCTCTAGAGCTGAGTTATTGACCTTTACAGCGGCGTGATTGACGCGTGTGGAGATGTCTACGACTACGGGGACCGTGAGTAGTCGTGATGGGTGCGCGGCGGTGGCGTCGCGCGAGCGCTCTCTGCCTCTCACCACCACCTCTCTCCCTCCTCCTCCGACCGCTCAGGAGGCGGACCACGGGCGCGAACCTGTGACTCGCTCTTCCACCGGCTCGGCAGCGCCCCGCATCCACCTTCTCCTCGCCTACACTCTGTCCGTGAGAAGCTCGACCGAGGCGCCCCAGGCATGATGTCGTATCTCAAGCAGTCTCCCTACGCCATGAACGGCCTGGGTCTGGGCGCTCCGGGCATGGAGCTCCTCCACCATCCGGCTGTCGCCTACCCTGGTAAGACGTTCGAGCCCGGTACGGGGTCTTTGCTCGTGGTACGCGGGGCTCGCCTGTGTTTACCCTGCGACGGTGGAATGAGGCTCGGCGAGAGACGCGTGTTGTGGTGACGGGGCACGAGGGGGACGCGCGGCATTCGTTGGGAACACGCGCTCGCTTCAAACTTCCATCTGCGTCCATGAGCGCAGGGAGGGTTTCTCGACTTTTTGCACCTCAAGGCCCGCTCGGGTCTGGTCTGCACGGATCGCTAGGGGGCGCTCACGGCCCACTGATGGGTCGCGACCCACCGGTTGAGAATGGCGGCATGAGTGGATGGGGCATGATGAGAGTGATAACGGCGTTGAGACGCGCGCTCGGGGTAACGCGGAGGAACACGCGGACGAGGGAACGTCCCGACTGGCGCGAGCGGCGAGCGGCGCCGCTGCGGGTCGCGCGCGGCGGGAGGAACGACGCGCCGCGGTCGAGGACAATGACGGAGCGGCAGCCACGGGAGGGAACAGCACGGCGGTGCTAGGTGGCGTGTGGCACTGCGGGAGCGTGACAGTGGCGAGGGCATGGGAAGGCCTTCATCCAGCAGTGGATCGATCACGGCTGCTGATGCTGATGGTTGTGGGCAGGCAGGACGCGGGGCTGCTGATGATGATGCTGATGAGGCTGATGATGGTTGGAGACGCTGCGTGTCGCGCCACGTGTGACAGGGTCGCGCTCTCGGCAGAGGACCGTCAGGTGCTCGCGCGGACGCGATGTAAGCGCGCACACGATACGGATACGCGGATCCACTGAGTCAATCCGCATAGATACACACATTGCCCAAACTACACTACTTACGTTATGTGTATATATGATTATGCATACGTAACCTGTATAGACACACCAATGTCAATCTACTGCTGGATGACGGCTCTCCCACGCCGTGGTCAAGGTTTCATGCTAGCCAATGTAGCTAACACCGTAGATGATGCTTACGTATGGGAAGTCCCCTTTAAACACACACACACAGACATATCCAATCCACGTGCATTCACAGCTCGTTTCTTACACCGCGAACTATTTTAGAACATATATCTACGAACATATTATACATGCATAACAGCTTTAATCATACACATTCACAATTATATACGCACAACACATCCTCGTATGTATATATATAGAGATGTAAACACTGACTCCGCGCTGTGTAGTGACGATGTAGCGACCGCGCGAGTGACGCTCCAGTCTGTGAATCCCGTTTATCGGCACACCACGCACTGTACTCTATATACAAAGACAAAGATCCCCTGTAATAGGCTAAGCGGAATTTTGCTGGTAGCGAGTGCTTATGAAGGCCGGCACGGTACACGGGAGGGTGGACGGCAAGCAACCACGCCCGGCCGCCTTTATCCTCCTAACGGGCGATTATTTACACGTAGCACCGGGTACTAATTTGAGGTTGAGTCGACCTAGGCGAGGCCCAGGACCGCTTCATATAATCCTCACTTGTGTTGGCCGTGAGCGGGAATCGAACTCGGGTGACCGGGTTCGTAACGCAGTGTACTAATCACTACACCACCGTTCCTCAAGCGCAGGCGCACACACGATACACACAGCATCCCTAACACCGCGCGAATGGTGTATCTCCGCGCCATTGTGACGCTGAGAGTTGATTATAGAGTAATAAGTATGACGATGGAAACCCGCAATCGGAACTGGACTCGTTGGTCCCAGAACGAGGCGCACAGTCGGTTCGGTTAAGCCTCGAGTGAATCCGCGTCTCTCTGCTGCCAAACAAAGACAAAGGTCCCCCGTGTAGCCTCGCTCGCGACGGGCCGCGTTATCCACCGCAGAGCCGAGTAAGTGTGTCGTCGTGGAGAGTGACGCTGCTCGTGACCTGTGAGCGGTCGCTCAAGTTCGACACCGGGCCCCCCGAGAGCGCACAGCCGAGCCATCCACGCGCGCGCCAACACACAGACAAAGATCCCCCGTGTAGCCTTAACGGACTGTAGGGTCAAGTGCGGTTATGGGACGCTGGCTGATTTTGCCGCGCTTAAGATTGCTTGTTTCACGACCTTTCCATGTATTCGAAGCAGCCTTAATAACATTTTTTTTGTTGCTTTGGTTTTTATTAGTTTTTTTTTGTCGTTGTTGACATACCGTTCTCTCCGCGGCCCTTGTGCAGCGCTTTGAGACCCTCGGGTGAAAGGCGCTCTATAAAATGCTATTATTATTATTATTAGTGAGTAGCACATATAAAGGTCGACACGCCACACGATGGGCTGGGTTGTTAGCGCCACGCCCGGCCGCCTTTGTATCCCTCGTGGTGATCTTTACCCACCGCTCCAAGTACTCATTTGAGGCTGAGTCGACCTGGGGGAGGTCCAGGACCGGTTTAGAAATTCGTCACTGGTGTTGGCTTGAGTGGGATTCGAAGTCGGGGGCCAGGTTTGTAGCCCAGCGCGCGAACCACTGCGCTACCACTCCCCACACACACACGGACTACACGCGCATGTACACACGCGGAGGTGTTGCGTGCGCCGTCGCTGGGTCCAGTCGACGACTCGAGTTCGATTCCCTGCCTCGGGAGGGAGCGAGTGATAGCCATGAACAGGACCCGGGCTTCCACTAGGTCGACTCAACCTAAAACGAGTACATGTCTATATACGCACGTACGCTTAAACAACGTGTGTCTTGAACACGTTCATGGGAATTACATACCTGTTAAGTGCACCGTGCTTATTGTGCACAATACACACGTACATACACATATGCAAATAATCATTTATATATTCCATCCTTAAGCAATCCTTCAACGATGTTTACACACCGCTTACACATATACGAACTGAGATAGGCCATTTATATAGATACCTTATGCATGTACATATGGGTAAATGCATGTGTAGTGTAGAAACCTTGCTTGCATGTGTATAGATATACTGCATACACACAGTGCACTCATGCCACACACACACATACAGAACATTCGTGCCACACACACACTACTCATGCCACACACACACACATACAGAACACTCGTGCCACACACACACATACAGAACACTCGTGCCACACACACACTACTCATGCCACACAAACACCCGCTTCACAGTCCCTCTCTGCCCGCTCTCCATGGTGACGCGCGGCCGCGCCATTTCACTCGCACTCCTCAAATCACAACTTGGACCCACGTCACGACTTACACCTCCTCCTCCTCCTCGCTTCATCATTATTATTATTATTTACGCGTAACGCGACCGGGTTTCGTGTGTTTGTTTTGTCACGTGTGTTTTGTAGCCTGTTGTGTAGCATGTGTTTGTGTTATGTCATGTGTTAGTGTTACGTAACCCGTTGTGTGTGTTGTGTTGTTTGTGGTCGCTAGGAACTCGGTTCCATCATGCCTCCTCTCAGCCAATCACGGCCCCTGGTGCGTTGTGTAAACATCGCCGCTGGGGAGACAAAGGCGGCCCGACGTGGTACTGGCAACCCACCCCACCGTGTGCCGTGCCGGCCCTCATAGGTGCTGGCTAACAGCACTTGACCCTACACCCTGTTAAGGCTATAGGGGGGATCTTTGTCATTGTACTCGTGTTTGCGTCTGAATGTGCACGGATGTGAGCGACACTCACAACAACGAGCGGCCCGCCGGGCGGATACAACGCAGCGAGTAAGCACAGTAGGGAGCACAGGTGGTGCATCTGCCAGTCATCTCGGTCGGGCAACCCATAACACCTGGATCTGTCCCGTGACCTGTCAGCGAGCCTTCGACACTTCACGTGGCCTCAAGGTGCATCTGACCTGGCACATACGCCGTGGGGACGTCACCGCCACTTAGTGGCGAACGGCGACTGTTGTAATTGTTCACGTGAGTGTGTATGGTATGCGGGTGTTCGGGAGGATGAGAGCGTGAGCGTGTGGTTGTGAGCATACGCCTGTTGTGTGGTGTGTGAGTGAGTGCGTACATCTGTGTAAATCCTTGTGTTTGTCGGTGTGTGTGTGTTGTGTTCACGTGCGCGCGTGGCTTCAAAACGTTTATTGTTTATGTGTGTGCGTGTATGTATGTGTACGTGTATTTACGTGTGTGTGTGTGGAGCGGTGGCGCATTTGTTAGCGCGCTGCGCTACGAACCAGGCGGGTCGAGTTCTGTTCCCGCTCACGGCCAACACCAGGGATGATTTTCTAAAGCAGTTCTGAGCCTCAGCCTCAAATGACGCATTGTTTAAACATCGCCACTGAGGATACAAAGGCGGCCCGGAGTTGTGTTGGCCACCCACCCCGTCGTGTGCTGGCCGACAGTACTTGCCCCGAAAGTCTTGAGGCGATACGGGGGCGTCATCATATACTGTATGTAGATACACGTGCGTATTAGCGCGCAAACCGCTACACTACCGCCACTAGGAAGACAAAGGCGGCCGGGTGTGGTGCTAGCCACACACCCCTTCGTGTGCAGTGCCGGCCTTCATAGGTGCTTACTAACAGCACTTGACCCTACCGTCCGTGAAGGCTATACGGGGGATCTTTGTCTTTGCATCAGAGTATATATGCAAATGTTTACATAGATTGCTGTATTTATGCGTAGAAGTGTGTATGTTTATGAGGGCACATATATGGGAGTTTACGTGTATGTACATTTTCTTGGGTTCATATATATGTTAACGTGTCTATGCGCTTGTGCGGTACGTGTGGGGAGCGGTGGCGCAGTGGTTAGCGCACGGCGCGACGACCGCAGCGACCCGAGTTCCATTACCATCGACAGGAAGCATTAGCGACCGGTAATGGGCCTCCGCTAGGTCGACTCAACCTGAAATGAGTTCGAAGCGTATCCATCACCGCTGGGGAAACAAAGGCGGTCGGGCGTGCGTCTGGTGACACCATCCCTAACGCATCGTCCCGACCCTCGTTGCACTTGCCCCAACAGTTTGCTAAAGGCTACAAGGGGATCTTTATCTTTGCTGCGTGTGCGTGTGGGTGGGTGGGTGTGTAAAGGCGGCCGGGCGTGGTGCTGGTCACCCACCCCCTCGTTTGCCTTGTCAACCTTCATAGGTGCTCGCTAACGGCACTTGACCCTACAGTCTGTTAAGGCTATAAGGGGGATCATCGTGTAAATAGTATGTATGCGTGTGTGTAACGACCGGTGGTGTAGCGGTTATTGCGCCGCGCTACGAACCCGGCGACCCGAGTTTGATTACCGCTCACGGCCAACAAAACTGACGGTTGTTCAAACCGGTCCTGGGCCTCCCATAGGTCAACTTAGCCTCAAACGAATACCGAGTACGATGTGTGAACATCCCATCCACTCCATGTGTCGTGCCTCAATCCATACGTGCTCGCCAACAGCACTTTCCCCAACGGTCTGTCAAGGCTAGAGGGGGGATCTTTGCCTGTGTGCCGTGTCTGTGTGTACACGTGTATGTGGGGTGCGTGGCGGCGCGGCGTGCCCATGACACGGCCTCGCTGCCGTCGCAATGTCCCTGTAAGGTTACACAAGCGCGATCGTTTCGCGAACTCAGAGGACACCGTCCCTCCAGCTCTCGAGCACGTAAATCTCAGTTGGAATCCCACCCTAGTCCTACGTGGCGTTCACAGGGAGCACGGTCCCGCACAGTAGCGAGGAACGCCGCCCGTTCCTGCCGTTTGCCAAACACATCATCGGCCGTGGTCAGTCCACCGCTGGATGAAGGCCTCGCCGCCTGCATACCCGGCAGCAGGCAGCCGTGAGTGAGTGATGCGACTTGTCGACATGTTGCGTGCGAGTTACGCAGCTGCGATTTGGGACACGCGGTCGTCTGGTACGGTTCACGATGAAGTACAAATACCCCCCAAAAACAATTAGCTCATCATCGAATGTGTGCGGCTCAGGGCGCGCCACGTGCACGCGGGGCCGCGCGAGGGTCGACGGCCGCGCGCGGGCAGCAGTAGGGAGCGATACGGGAACCGGTCCTAAAGCTGCATCGCTCCGGGAACCCTGGGCCGCGTGGGATGCAAGTCGCAAGTGCAAACAAGTCCTCCACTCAGACACTCGCGGGTCCGTGTGTGTGTGTTTCCGTGTGTCCACACCGGCATCTCGAATGCAGATGTGCGAGTGGGCTGGAGACACGTTCAGGTCGCTTGTATATATATAGATTGCTAATCTTGAGATGGTGTGTCTGTGTGTGTATATATACACAGGGACGTATCTAATCTGTGTAGCTGCTGATTATCCAAAGCGTATTATCGCAATTAAATAAACATTTATTCGAGCACAAAAATATAAACAAAGTTGAAATTCACTGCGAGTTCAATTCTAATTAAATCAGTCGTATAATCTGAGACACAGAACGAATGCTGCGGGGGACTGATGACATCTGTGCGACACGACCACAGCCAACACGGGCTGCGCCACCGGACACAGCGTTGTGTTGATAGTTCAGAGCGTGTACCATCATCATCCCAGCCATGATCTATCCACTGCTAGAACAAGACATTTGTCTAAGCCGCGACCGTCTCACTTTGCCGCGATGCGACTGGAGTCGCCATTCGCCACTAAGTGGCGGTAACGTCGCAACAGCGCTTCGTGCCAGTCTAGGTGCACTTGGAGGTTAACACATGAAGCGTCGAAGGCTCTTCTCTGGCAGGAGGTGGCGGGACAGACCCAGGTGTTACGGGCTGACAGACCGAGATGCCGGGCAGATGCACCACCGCTGCCGGCTGCCGTTGCACGCAACATTCCAGCGAGCTGCGCCATCGGTGGCCGATTGCATCGTGCCCTTTATTTATGGAAATAGCGAAATAAGCTCATTAAAAGTCGAGTGAAATTATGATTACGGTTAGAGAGCTCGCGTGAAGAGAATGTTACACGCGTTGCACATTAAGCTCACTCGCGCTCCAGTCTGATATTTGTTTCCTCGACTGAGTGCGATTTGAAATTTAAAAACGTGTTCGGAAATTCTATCGGCTGAATTATACTTGTATATAGCTGCATTAATGGTATACCCCTGCAGGTATGCAGGTGTTACACACGGGGGGGTACTGGTGCAAATTGCAACGTTATTCTAGAGGGGACACGAGCCGAATTGCGGGACTAGTCAAATCGAGTCCCTGCTTACGGTTATTTAAAAACACAAAAACTACATTTTCAAACGTCTCCCCCCGGCGTCACAAGTCGGAGGTTGATTGGTTTGTACTCAAGAGGGTAGCCTCAGCCTAAAGTTCTACATAAATTCGGGTCGCATGCGAAACACTGACAACATAAACGAGACCCGTGATCGGTGAACCAAGTAACTTGCCACCCGCCGAGTGTGACGCTAAGGCCATAAGAAAGGCGCGCGACGCCCCATTGCCAGTTCCGAGTCGTCGGTCCGGATCTTCGTCGCTTGGAACACCGGCGTTAGGCCCGCTTTGAATTTTAACGAGGATAAATATTTTATTAGAATTAAGTGGAAGCCATTTATCTCGCTTCTAATTGGAAAAGGGGTGATAATTTACGGTCGGCTTAGCCATTAGAATTCATTACAGGCGCCATCGGATTCGCGTCGATCCGAGATCGATCCGATCCGCCCCGCGACTCAGAACTCGAAACACACCCCCCCCCACCCGCGACTTAGG
>JAZEWU010000019.1:8326955-8339835 GCA_036362915.1 Geotria australis | reverse complement strand
TCGACGGTCTGCGTGATAGCCTCAAGGTGCACCTGGCCTGGCACAGGCGTCGTGGTGACGTCACCGCCACTTAGTGGCGAACAGCAGTTGTTGTTGTGTCTGTGTGTGAATGTCTGTCCCTGGGTTTATAGGAGCTGGTCTCTGTAGGTGCTACTGGCTAACCAGTGCTTGACCTAATAATCTGTTAAGGCTATACGGGGGATCTCTCTCTCTCTCTGGGTGTGTCAGTGTCCCTTTGCCGGCCTGTTAGACACAGATACGGCCTGTCTGCCCGTGTCCGTGTCTAACGTCTCTCCGCTCCATTTCCGCCAGAACGGCCCGGAAACGCTGCTCCGAGAATCACTTTGGTCACGCAACATCCATCGCGCCTCGAGTTAAAAAAAATATATAAATCCGTACGTAAAATAGCATTCATACATATCGCATTATCATGTACACATATGCATCCTTGTACTCTGGTAGTAGTGCCTTACGCTGACGCCGGGCTAGCAACGTCCCGGATTAACAGTGAGAGAGAGGAAGCCCTGGGAAGGCGACACAAGGTCGCGGCTCGCGTGTGGAGAGCCGGGCCTGAGCCGCGCGGCTCCCCGAGAAGGCCCAGCGAGCCTCTCCCGGACATACACGCCGGGATCGCGGCCGGCGTAACGGACACACCGAGCGGGGGCCGCGTGCGTCACACGGCCGAGTCACGGGGACGCCGCCACGGCACCGGCGGTCCGACCCGTCTCCCCGGCCCGTCTCCGCATATACAAATAAAGACGTGTTAATCTCTCGGCCTGTCGGCTTTCCAGACCGGTGTTGTCAAGCGGCACTTGCTTGTGCAAACTCGAGGCCGGCACGCTCACTGCCGGTTTCGCTCTTCCGGATCCGATCAGCGCGGCCAGGCTTGTTAAACACGTACTCGCGGCTTGCCCGGTGTTATTGGTCAGAGCACCCCAAATAAACTATGGGGTCCATGAGGCGCGGTTGGGGATTCATGATGATCTACCTCGCGCGCCGGAGAGGGACGCGAGGAGTGATCGAGCGGGTTCCTCCGCGCGGGAGTCCGTAACTTGCATTGATTCGTCAGATG
Organism: Geotria australis; assembly: GCA_036362915.1. NCBI lineage: Eukaryota > Metazoa > Chordata > Hyperoartia > Petromyzontiformes > Geotriidae > Geotria > Geotria australis. Next base: position 8,338,763 of record JAZEWU010000019.1, on the reverse strand, counting down.
ATGACCGTGTGCTAAAGGAACCTCGGCCGCTCAGTCTTTCCCATTCGCGAATTTGCCCCCTAACCGGCTCGCGCATTGGCCTTAGCAAGCGCATTTGTTGAAATCGTTTTTCGGAAACGCAAGTCCGGCGCTCGGCAGGTCCTCCCTGTATGACCGTTACGACCGAATTACGACCGAGAGGTGGACTCCACGGAGGAGTGCCGAGTGGCGCCGCGCGACCGGGTCTCAAACTCACACGCGCGTCAGTTAGAGATACGACAGGTACAGTTAAGATACGACGGAGATACAAAAATGTTACGCGAGATACGACCAGTTTTGACAGAGATACAAGGTTAGTTTTATAGTGTTGCTGACGGTGACACGAACCTAACGGTCACACAAACCTAACGAAAAATAGTAGAACATTGTGTATTTGAACCCCGGGCTCAAGTCGGCACGACTACACACACACACGCGCGAGTGTGTATTGTGTTGTGTCCCCCTAATACACAGACGCGCGTGCATGACACAGTACACAACGGTAGGAGCACACGCAGACTGGCACACACGCATACATCGCCACGTGTACACCAAAGACAAAGATCCCCTATATAGCCTTAACAGACTGTAGGGACAAGTGCTGTTAGCGAGCACCTATGAAGGTCGACACGGCACACGAGGACACGCACACAGACAGACACACGTGTATACACATACATAGAGCTCTCGGGTCGCCATTACAGCTCTATAGACCCGGAGTACGTGCTGATCGCACACACAGCTGGTGGTGTCTGAATGATCGAGTGGCGTCGCGAACATCAGTAACGTGCAATACATTATAACATAATGGTTGGTTAATAAGTACGTTTGTTGAATCGTAGGAATCCCGCTTCCAGAGCATACAAGCTCACTGGGTATATTCTCCCGTTGTAATAAACATCTATAATAATCTTCGCAAAGGGATGGAAAGCTGACATATGGCAAACACGGAGTCGAGGCTACACAACTACCCTATATCAATTCGAGAGCTTACTTTGTGGAATCCAGGACACCACAAACTCGGCCCGCCCCGAGTTCCAATTCTCCCGCGCCTGGTCAACTCGCTCCTGATCGACTCGCGACCCCCAGCAACTGTGGAGCGGCTGCCTCGCCTCCGGGGGAGTGTGACGCTGGAGCCAATAGAGAGCGAGCCCAGCTGTTACGTAATCGCGGGGGGAGCTCCGTCTGCGCGAAACACGCGGCTAGAGCCGCCACCTTCTCATTTAGGGCCGAGTCGTCCTAGCAGAGGCACACGACAAGCCGTGCTAACACTCGTCATCAGTGTTGGCCGTGACCCGGAATCGAACATAGCGCCACCGCGAGTGAACGGTAACAGGTCCCCCGTGGAGCCCGTGCGAGCTGTTTTGGCACTGCTATTAGCACAAAGCACGGCGCACAAAGGGGAGGCGAGGCCAGCACCGCCCCCAGCCGCCTTTGTCTCCCCAGCGCTGATGATTACACACTGCGTCAGGTAGTCATTTAGGAGGGAGTTCCGGAGCAGGTTCAGATAACGCATGCACTCACTCATTCACACGAACTCACTCACACACAACACACTCATCCACACAACAGCCGCCATTCGCCCCGAAGTTGCGGTGACGTCACCGCGGCGTCTGAGCCAGGCTGGGTGCGCCTTGGGGTCACGTGAAGTGGCAAAGGTTGGCTGGAAGAGGTCATGGGCCAGACCCAGATGGCACGGGTTGCCGTGCCAGTGGCAGATGTGCCACCTGCGCTCCCCATTGTGCTCACAGCCGTCTATGGGAGTGGTCGGCCGCCCCAATGCAGCAGCCTCCTTACAGCCCAGCCTTGAGATTAAGAGGCCTTCCTAGATAGGAATGAGCTGTGTATTGATGTAGGTTTGTCACGGCTCCATGTTTGACAATTGCTCTTATTTCGGGATAGCCGTCTCGAGTATTGCTTCGCGAAGAAGACAACAGTAACAGCTTTGACCTGTAGTGTGGTGTGTGTGTTGAGTTCGATTGCCGCTCATGGCCAACATCAGTGACGATTTTCTGAACCGGTTCTGGGCCTCCCCTAGGTAGACTGCGCCTGAAATGAGTATGTGGTGCAGTGTGTAAACATTGCCACTAAGGCGGCCGGGCGTGGTGTTAGCCACCATCCCTTTCATGTGCCAAGCTGGCCTTTATAGGTGCTTGCTAACAGAACTTGACCCTACAGTCTGTTAAGGCTATACTAGGGATCTTTGTCTTTGTGTTGTTGTGACCTGCGGTTGAACACGGTGGAGGAGACCGTGTCTGGCGGGACGCGTTGTCAGCGCGGAGGAGGACTCAATGAGGGACGTTTACAAGAAGCGCAACCGCGATAGTAGCTACAGCCGAAATAGTGGGGCGGGCAGGGGCGCGTGAGTGAGTGGGTGAGTTAGTGTGTAAGTAGGTGTGTGTGAGAGGGTGAGTGCGTGAGTGAATGGGTGGGTGAGCGAGTGAGTGAGCGAGTGGGTGGGTGAGTGAGTGAGTGAGTGAGCGAGCGAGTCACCCTGTGACCAACCGGTGAGCGGGTTGGCGCGAGCGTGTGTTGTGTTGACCTGCAAAGTTCTGCACCTGAAACTCGCAGCGACGAACGAAAGGTCAGGGCGCGGCTGCCGCAGCGGCGAGCCCTCTCCCCACACGACGACACAACCAGGACGGCTTCCCGAGCAGCGTGTCCACGGCAGCAGCCATCAGCGCTGGCGGTATGATGAGAGTGGCGAGGAGGCGACTGACGGCTGACGCCACCACGTCCCGTCCCGCAGGGCCGAACCGCAAGCAGCGGCGCGAGCGCACGACGTTCACGCGCGCGCAGCTCGACGTGCTGGAGGCGCTGTTCTCCAAGACGCGCTACCCCGACATCTTCATGCGCGAGGAGGTGGCGCTCAAGATCAACCTGCCCGAGTCGCGTGTGCAGGTACCACCCCCCCCGCCCCCTCCTCATCATCATCATCATCACGACCTTTCAATGTATTCGAAGCAGCCTTAATCATTTAATTTTAGTTGCTTTGTTTTTTTAGTTTTTTTCTGTCGTTGTGCAGCGCTTTGTGACCGTCAGGTGAAAGGCGCTCTATAAAATGCTATTATTATTATTATCATCATCATGGGCGGTGGCGTTATCATCATAATCCCCCACCATCTTATCCCAACCGCCTCATCTCCGCCACCACCTCCTCATCACCCCAAACTCCTCCTCATCCCCCACCACCTCCTCGTCCTCCTCACCATTATCTCCCTCTGCTCCTCCTGTCGCTCAGAACAAACACTTCATTGGCTACGCATCGCAGTCGAGACGTTGACGGTCCCCTCCCTGGTCTGACCATCGACCGCGTCGCGTCATCAACATTTCCCTCATAAACGGGAACTTACAGACGAGCCGCGGTCGTGCGATCGTGGACAAACAACCCAAACTTAGGACCATACGGTCACAACGACAAAGATCCGCCGTATAGCTTCCACAGACTGGCCACCGGCATGGTGGCCAGCACCATGCCGGTGCGCGGCGTACACAAAGTGACACGGGCGCATTCGCCACAGAGAGAGAGGTGTGGATGTGCGCCGCTGCTCATCCAGCAGTAGCAGACATTCAGTCACAGCTGCTTCAGCTGCACCCGGCGCGCGCCGCCGCGTGGCCTCCGCTCCGCTGCGTATAGGGTGCAGCGCGCAGCCCGACACGCTCACCCACACAACGTTAACACAGCACGGAGATGCCCCCAACGTCGCGAAGGAGAGACGAGACCCGCCACGGCTATCCCGAAAGAGCAGCTGCGGAGAGCGCGTCTCATCACACGCGGAGGCGCGACGAGCCCACATCGCCACGTTGTTGACACGCGGCCCTATTGTTCTCGAGTTCGCGCCACGTGACGAACTCGGAGCCGCTGCTTTGGTGGGAATTGGGAGTCGAACCCGGATTAAAGTCGCGATGTGTGGGATTACCGCCGCGTTCGCTCTAATCCGGGCGGATTGCAGCTGCGGATAAACATTTAAATAACCGCATTCCGCGCGCGCGGCCGCCGCGCATCATCTGTCCGACGGGTGATGTTTGCACTGTGGATTTGTGTTGCGACAAAAAAATATGATTAATTGCTTAATCAAGTTAATTTCGACATAGCAGCATCTGCTGTTGTACGCCCCACTCTAAGCTCATTACTCTAATTGCTGTCCACGCGGTGCTCTCAAAGCCGCACTTTCCGACAGTTGCACGAAGCGAGGTATTGGCGGCAGATTGCAATCCGGCATGTTCATTCGCGAGAACGTAGTCGCTACACAGACACCTGGCGTACCTGGTGTGAAGGGCGGACGCCTCCCCCAGCCTTGGCCAGGCTGGCGCCTGCTGAGCTGCCGAGTTGTGTGGCGAGTTGGCGCGCATTCCGAGTTAGCGACACGTGACCCACGGCGTGGAGTACCGCACAAGCCGCCAGACCCTGCCCCTTATACAGATAGACGTTTATAATCACAGCAGAAAAATACCCAGTGAGCTTGCAAGCTCTTTACAGGACACGCACATTTACAAAAAATATAACCGTTTACACACAGCATTTAACATAAGTGACAAAATAAATAAAACTACAAGGTGGTCACCGCCCCTCTTACAGGAGACCCCGCCCCCCTCCAACTGCGGAGAGGCCCGACACGCTGTCACTGTCCCAGAGTCCCCGTGCCGAGTCACGTGAGCTAAGGACCATCATCGCTGGAGGGGAAACAGGCTCGAAAGCGAGTTTACTGAGCGCCCTCTAGTGACGTCACTGGAGTGACGCGCTATGCATTGTGGGTGATGCCAATCGATTCGCAATCCGTCAGAACTGGAGTTGACACTTCTGGCAGCGCGCCGCTTCAGCAGCATTGCTTCAATACAGGCAAACTGGAGGGGTCTCGACACGACGCGTCTCACCAGCAGTCAGGCTGAACACAATCAACGCGGGGGAACCGTCCGACGTTATAGGCGAGGACCCTCTATAAGCTCAGTCCCGCACACATTCCTGCACGACACTGCACACATATCCGATGTATGATCAACAGACGGAGCTCACGCCATGCTATGAGATAGGGAGATGTTTATTATTACGGCAAAGAAATGCCCAGTGAGCTTGCAACCACATGACCGACCCGTGTTCATGCGCCCGCTCACCCATCCGCTTACCCACACGCTCACTGCCTTGCTCACCCACCCGCTCACCGTGCTCAGACGCCAATGTTCACCTGTAAGTACGAGTCCCCCTGCCTGAGCTCCACGTGTGTTGATCTAAGTGGTGCAGTGACGCTACGACGATGTTCGATTTTCCCGTTCTTGCTTAAGCACCGATTTCTATTCGCTGCACTGCTGTACTGTACCTATTTTGCTGCCGATATCAAGGTGACCCGGGTCACTCCCGCGCTCCCCACCTCAAGTAGGCCCGCTATGGGAGCTCCCCAGGCACACACGTGTGTTGGCAGCGTTCCCTACACCGAGAGTTCACCATATTTTGACACTGAAGGCCCACGAGGTCCGCTTCAGTATGGTCTCCACGGACCACTAGGTGGCGCCCACTGATGGGTCGCGAACCACCGATTGAAAGTTGGCGGCCCGACACCACCAGGATTGCCTGTAACCCACCCAGCTCCACTCTCCAACTCCGCCGCAGTGTCCCCCCCCCTCCGCATCACACACACACACACCTGTCATGTGCCGCCCATTCCTGGGAAAGCACAGCGCGCCCCAACCCACACCAGCGCTGACCCCCCGTCCCGCCCCCGCGTGCCGTGTGGCGCAGGTGTGGTTCAAGAACCGGCGCGCCAAGTGCCGGCAGCAGCAGCAGAGCGGCGGACAGAGCAAGGCGCGCGCGGCCAAGAAGAAGAGCACGCCGCCGCGCGAGAGCAGCTCGGAGAGCACGGCGAGCAGCCAGTACACGCCGCCCTCCTCCAGCGCCACGGCGCCGCAGGCCTCGGCCGCCAGCGTGGCCATCTGGAGCCCCGCGTCCATCTCGCCCATGGGCGACCACCTGACCACCACGGCCGCGTCCTGCATGCAGCGCTCGTCCGCCTACGCCATGACCTACAGCCAGGCGTACAGCCAGGCGTCGGCCGCCGCCGGCTACTCTGGCTCCGGCTCCTACTTCGGCGGCGTGGACTGCGGCTCGTACCTGCCCGCGTCCGTGCACCCGCAGCTGCCCGCGGCCGGCGCCACGCTCAGCCCCATGGCCTCGTCCATGGCCGGAGGCCACATCGGCCAGGCGGCCGCGTCGCACGGCGGGGCCCTGGGGGCGCCCGGGTACGCCGGCGGCGGCCTGCCCTTCAACTCGCCCGACTGCCTGGACTACAAGGAGCAGGCGGCCTCCTCCTGGAAGTTCGGTTTCAACCCGGCGGACTGTTTGGATTACAAAGACCAGCCGTCCTCGTGGAAGTTCCAGGTCCTCTGAGGCCCCCCCCCCCTCCAGGCGGGGGCCGCGCGATGGCGAGGCCGCGCGATGGGGAGGCCGCGCGCGCCGACACGCCGCCGCGGCCGCTCGTCGCGGGGTTGTCGAGTGGCGAGCGACGAGCGATTGTGACGGAGTCGGGTCGCGTCTCGGTTGAAGGAAAATACTAAATCGGCGGGACCGCAACGCACCGCAGAGAACAACACAACCATCGCTACGAGGACAATTTCGTACATAAACCCCACGCGGTGCGCGGTGTACACACACACACGCGCGCGCGTGTCAATCTTGTTAGAATGTAGCTTGCCGCATTGTATTTTAACATTTTAAATTGACAATCCATTTGTGTCCGGTTTTCAGTTGCCATATGTTTTTTGTTCAACACGTACTTATAGTTTGAGTGCCCCCCCATGTCGTCCTTATCCGTTATTTTTGTTGGTGTCACGTATTACATGTTGGTGTCATGTATTACAACAAATAAATACAAACAGTTGCGGGCAGCGCGATGTTGTTGCATGGGACTCGAGGAGCGGTGCAGCCGGGAGGCCCGGAGTGCTCGCGGCCCGGGCGCGACCCCCCCTTACTGAGATCATTTATTTATTTCACGGCACTTCTGCCGTCCGCATCGTAATATGAAGAAGGCATTGGTTGTTTCCCGCTATAGAGATGAATAGCCCATCACGCCGTAGTGAATTCCACATATTTTAGTTTGGTAGTCAAATTATTACGTCTTGGGATTTTTAAAACTTTTTTCTGTAATGTATGTAATGACGCGAAAAAGACCCCCCCCCCTCCCCGTTAATCCTCTATCCAAGAACTATTTTGGTCAGTTTGTAATGACCGGAAATTTGTAAATGAGTGTTGCATAGAGGAACAAATAAAAACATTGAAAGACCAGAGATGTGCTTTGGAACTTGTCGGACGCGCGTACACGTGTTGCACACGCACGCACAGACAAAGGACCCCCGTATAGACTTAACAGACTGTAAGGTCAAGTGCTGTTAGCGAGCACCTATGAAGGCCGGAACCGGTATACGAGGGGGTGGGTGGGCAGCACCACTCCCGGCCGCCTTTGTCTCCCTAGTGGCGATGTTACACACCACACCAGGTCTTCATTTAATGCTGTGACGACATAGGGAGGCGCAGGACACGCGCATAAACACGTGTTCACGCGTATCACTACTAACGTACGCTCACTCCTCACTCGATACGTTCATGAACGCTGCTATGCGGGCCCCTTGCAGTTGGGACTATCGGCGTAAGGCACTACCACGAGACTACAGGCCACGCCTATATCAGCAATAATCCAATATTGTAATTTCTCATAGAGCCGTTTCAGGCCAAAACACGAGGACAGCGATAATGCGAGGGGGATGTGACGAGTTCAATCCGGCTTGCCCCGGGTGAAACCAAGTACCACCCAGATCACGTACGTGGTTCACCGTGAGCGTAGCTCCATGGCCGTTCCCCGGCGGCTCGCGACCAGCATCGTCGGCACGAGGGCCGTTTGACCATACTTCACCACGATGGTCAGTGCGGGATTGTTGAAGGGACGCGCTGGTAGTGCGCTAACCGCTGCGCCACCACTCCCTCGCAGGCGCACCTGTGTGTGTGCACGGAGCGCGCCAACGCACACCGGCAGCACGCGTGTTTACGCACACCATGCACACAACGTCCACGGTAGGTACACGGCACAGCACAGCTACAGCAGGAGTGTAAGTATCAAACATACATAGACAAGGTGTGAAAACACTGAAAACGGCACGGGGGCACGGTGGCGCAGTGAGTAGCGCTGCCGCCTCATAGCAAGAATACCCGGGTTCGATTCCCGTATCGGGTGTCTTTCTGTGTGGAGTTTACACGTTGTCTCCCCGTGTCCGTGTGAGTTTTCGGTGGATACTCCGATACTCATGCTGCCTAGGTTCATTGTCCCGACTAAAATGCTCCTGGTGCCCTGACATGTTGGAACTTGTAACCCCTCCCAGCTGGACAACTGTTAAAAACAGCTACATAGCTCAACGGTTCCTTCCAGCTTGAATACAAACTAACTTGCTGTATTATCCTGGCTAACAGGAAACAAAAATTCGACGATTCATTGACGTAGGCATTTTCAGGGAGAGTCCGGAACGTGGCTCTGACAGCCGTGTCGCCAGCGCGCCGTGGTCCCCGCCATCTCGACAAACCCGGGCTCTCGGTTATACAGGGCCTACGGGATAATACTGTAGCGTTATTATGTAATAGACGTACGCACCTTGCACTTCTAGTGGTAGTGCCTTGCGCCGACAGTAATCCTCGCTCAGGAAATTAATCTCAGCATGCATACACATATATACACACACACATATATACATGCACACATGCAAAGACAAAGATCCCCCGTATAGCCTTTAACAGACTGTTGGGGAACCGGCGGCACGGCACGCGAGAGGGTGGATGGCCAGAGCCACGCCCGGCCGCCTTTGTCTCCCTAGTGGCGATATTTACAGAGCGCACCATTTGAGGCTGAGTCGATCTAGCGCAGGCCCGGGACCGGTTCAAGAAAATCGTTACTGGTGTTGGTGGCCGTGAGCGGGTCTCGAACTCGGGTGGCCGGGTTTGTAGCCCAGCGCGCTGACCGCTGAGCTACCGCTAACGCACGTACACAAACACACACGTGCACACACACGTACACAAACACACACGTACACACACGTGGCGAGGGAGGGGGAGCTCCTCGGCAAACATGACGCGCCACCAGGCCGAGTAACGCGATGGGGCCGTGGTGGGGGTGATGGCGGGGGGATGAGGGGAGGGGCCCTTTTTCTCGGTCTAATCGTCACGATGTTAATGTTTCTAATCTTAATTCCGTGCGCGCAAGCTTTACGCTAACCCCTTACACCGCACACAGACGTACAGAATACACACATACTTACCGATACACGCGTGATGTGCACACACACACACACACCGACACACAGACACGTGGACACACGCACACAGCAACAGACGCGTAGAAATAGACACACACGCACACAGAGACACGGAAACACGCGCTACATAGACAACACTTAAACACATGTGAATACACAAATACATATATGCAAGTATAAAGATGCCTCGTTTAGCCTACATAAACTGTTGGGGCAAGTGCTGTTAGCGAGCGAGCATCCATTAAGGAGCTGTATATACGGCGCACAAGAGGGTAGTGTAGCTAGCCAGCACTGCGCCCGGCCGCCTTTGTCTTTCCCCGTGCCTATGTTGACAACAGGACCGGTTCAAATTGTCGCTATTGGTCTTAGCCGTCGCCCGGAATCGAACTCGATTTTCCGGGTCCCTAGCCCAATGCGTTAACCACTGCACCACCGCTCCTCATACGCATAACAGTATATAAGCATGACTATATATACTGTACATGCACATACAAACTCAAGCACGTAAACATATACACACATTAGAATAGTGCAGATACCCATATCCGTACAGCCTTTAACGAACCGTTTGGAAAAGTGCTGTTAGTGGGCACCTATGAAGCCCGGCACGGCACACACGCGGGGGTGGGTGGACAGCGCCACGTCAGATAATCGTCACTGGTGTTGCCCGTGAGCGGAAATCTAACTCGGGTTGCCGGGTTCGTGGCGCTGCGCGCTAACCGCTACACCACCGCTCCCCACACACGGACGCACACACACACGTGCTCACCAGTGCTGGGGATTTTTAGATCAAATATCCCAATCAAACGCGCCTCCACGCGCAGTGTAAACACACACGCCCACCACACCGCGCCCTCTAATTGTCTTAATAACGAGCACGTGTTCATGCAAATAGATCCATTGAAGTGCTTAATTAATGAGCCGCTCGCAATTACCGCGCCCCGTGCACGCCGCTCCCCGCTACCGCGCGGGTTCGCGCACACCGCGTGTCCACCCCACGAGTCGGTCAGCAGGGGTGATGAAGAGCCAGACGACGGGAGGGATTCCCTCCCACTCCGTTAACACCCCCCCCCCCCCCGAAACCAGCGTGGTGAAGTATGGTCAAGGAAACACCAGGGCCGACACGGCGCCCCGGTGGGGGGGGCGTGTTGATGAAGGAGTCTAACAAAATCTCCATCACTACTTATTTCCATGTCACCATGAACGGCGTCCATGGGCATTTGCCACCAGCGCCTATCTCGCTTCAATACGCGACGCGGACCAAAGATACAAAGTTTCGCCATATAACCTGCACAGACTGCTCATATGCTCTTGGCGGGTAGCACCTGTAATGGCTAGCACGGCACACCAGGGGGTGGGTGGCCAGCACCACGCCCGGCGGACGGTGACTCGGCTCAGCGACACGCGCGCGCGCGCGGCTGGGCCCGGTTCGACAACTCATCCGCGCGGACGAAAGTGGGGGTCAGGGGTCGCCGGGCGGTGACGCTGCGGCCCAGCGGGAGCGCGCTAGCCGCTTGTTGCAAAGGTTCACGGTTCGATTCCAGCGGCCGCCCTGGTTAACACTGCGCGTGTATTAACACTGAACACTACACTACGCGCAGTCTGCTTGACAGTGGGCGTTAAAGATCCCGTGACGCCGTTCGCACGAGCAGGCCGTCGTGTGCCGGTGTCACGGTCTAAAATATCTAAATATTGAAACTAATACTCAATTTGCAATACGTGCAACGCATCATCGATCTCTTTATTAAAATAATGAGTAAATACAATGTATAACGCGCACATATTCAATTTCGGAGGAGTTCATTCTAGGAGAGAACGACTCAGAGGCACGATGAAGTCTCAGAGAGGCGGGGACAGGGAAAGGCAGCCACGCGGTTAGTCGGCGCCAACATTTGCCAGACACTGCGTCCTATATAACGAAAACACGTGGCAGGACCCTCCTGAACCAAGATCCATGAGACTCCGTGACGCTTTCACGGGTTAACAAGCGGAGTTGCAAACAACAACATGATCTGGTGACGGCAGCCCATGTCCCGATCTCATTTCACCCGCCACTGATGTTCGCCGCGTTCATAGCGCAGCGCGCTCACCGCTGCGCCACCGCTCCTTTCTCAACGAGCACTGCATAATTGATTGACAGATAGCTGATGACCTCCGTTTACCCCCGCGCTGCCCGGCCACAGGCCTCATCCTTGAAGGCAGGCGCGAGTGGCTGGGAGCGCCGGCTCACCGCAAAGTGGGTCACGTCTCGCCCGCCCGCCCGCCCGCGCGCGCGCCCGTCTGTGCGCGCTCCCGTCCGTCTGCCTGTCTGTCGCTTTCCATTTCCACTCATCTAATTTGGGAAATGGTTCAATCCGCTTTGCAGACATCTCGGGGCTCGCTCCGGCTTGCTAATCCAAATTGAGTTGCATTAACCCCTCGCCGCCACTTATTAAGCAATTGATTCCGTAGATGACAACACCCAGCACTAAGTGTGGTCGACGCGGTGGAGGGGAGGGGGGCTGG
>JAZEWU010000019.1:8294080-8313879 GCA_036362915.1 Geotria australis | reverse complement strand
TGCTTCGAAGAATCGCAAAGAAGAAGAAGTGGCTGGCTGGTTATGGTTATGCTCTCGGACACAGGGGTGTGCGCTGCTCTCTGTGACAATTTGTGCTCGGAATGCCCGCGTCTCGTGACGTGCCTGGAGCACAGTCGCCACGGAGAGTAACTGGCGGCGGGAGAGAAGCTCGGGAGAGAGAGGGGATGGAGAGAGAGGGGAGAGCGGGAGAAAGAGGACGGAACGCTTCACGAATTTGCGTGTCAACCTTGCGCAGGGCCATGCTAATCTTCTCTCGACCGTTCCAATTTGAGTGCGTGTATTGCCGGAGCAAGGATGGCGAGCGAGGCGCGCTCGCCCAGGGTGCCGCCCTGCCATCGCGCCCCGCTGCTCGCTCCGCGGATCAAAGCGAGCGCTCTATCCAGGATCAGCCCCACTGTGCGCGGGGGGTCGCCCTGGTGGTCCGCGGGCGGGGAGCGGTGGCGCGGTGGTTAGCGCATCGCGCTATCTACACGCCGGCCTGAATTCCAAATTCGCGCCGACCGCAGATATCGGTGGCCACCGCGGATAACTGGTCGCGCGACACTCACCCGGCATGGATAATTATACGAATAATAATTGTACTAACAATCTGCTCGTGTGCGCCCTGCGATGGACTGGCGTCCCATCCTCGGTGTTCCCCTGTCTTGCGCCCTGTGTCTGCCGGGATGGGCTCCGGCTCGCCGCGACCCTGTACAGGATTAAGCGGATTCTGAAAATTGATGGATGATGGATCTACTCGTCATTACTGTCGTCTCCATCATCGTGAGCCATCGTCGATCCACTGCTGGATGAAGGCCTCAAACGCGGGTAGTCCGGTTCGTAGTGGAGCGCGCGAACCTCCACACTACCATAGACAAAATTCCCCGCATGGCCTTAACGGACTCTGAGGTCAAGTGCTGCTAGCAATCACCTATAAAGGCTAGCACGGCACACGAGGGGGTAGGTGGCCAGCACCACGCCCGGCCGCCTTTGCACTATCACTCCCCACACACACAGAGACCAAACCAAACACACCATGCGGTGACGTTACCGCTGCTTCGTTGGCGGTGGTGCACAAGCACAACCAATAACACACCCGCCGCGGTTCTGTGTCAACAACAACAGAGCTCAACGTACGTAACAGGTGAGGTTCCGGGCAATGGGCCTTCCCTATGTCCCACGGGACGGGGCGAGCGTGCGAAGGATGCACGGGGCCACCCCGGCCAGCGGGGAGCCGGGCCTCCGGGCGGCCCCCCCTGCCCCCGGCCCGACTCTCACCCTCGCTGGGTGGCTGTCTTCCAAGTGACCTGCTCCCAACAAAGGAGCGCCTGAAGACTCATTACTTAATCGCCGCCGCTGAGCACGTGGAATGGGCCTGATTAAATCAAAGGCTTATGATTAGGGCTGCCTCGCGGTCGCTCGAAAGCTGCTCTCGCAAAACACGCGCTGGGGGCCCCGCGCGCTGCCCGCCGGCCCGGGATCGGGTTCAATCCCGACACCTACCTCAAACTTTCCCTCGCCGCCTTCTGAGCATCGTCCTCCTGGTTGCTCTTCGGAGCTGTTCTTTCGGGATAGCCGTGTCGAGCGAGGAAGAGATTGAGAGCGCTCAGTGACTACGGCAATCACGAAAGAACGGCTCCGAAGAGCAACCATTGTGAATCGAGCCGTGAAATCCCGCATCAGTACAGATGGGTTATTTTTTTTATTAACATTCTCAACCCGCTCTCCCTCTCCTTCTCTCTGGACTTTATCCTCTTCTGACCCCCCCTCCCCCCACCGGGCCGTCCGATCGGGACCCCCCAGCCACTCAGACCACGGGGTGGCTCGGGACACGTCTGGAGGATTTCGGGGTAAAACTCCGTCCGTCTCAGACGGGGCTGTAATCACAGCAAACCTATAACGTACCTCACATTGCCAATTCGCGTCCGTGCCCGTCATGGGGGTTATTTGGCCATACTTCGCCACGCTGGGTAGTGGTGTAAAATGGGCATTCAGGGGGAGAGCCGGGACGGGGATTGGTTCAGAGATCACTCGCCACTGGCGTCAGCCGTGGCCGGGAGCTGAACCCGGAGACGATGCCAGGCTAGGTGCGCAGTTAGGTCACGTGAAGTGACGAAGCTCGCTGGCTGGCACGAGGTCACGGGACTGCTCCAGCGCCATGGACTCACGGACTGAGATGATTGGCAGATGCGCCACCTGCACTCCACGATGTGCCACCTCGCCGCTTCACAACCACAACCGCGACCATCAACTAGCTCCACATCATCCCCTCCATCACCCCCACAACCACAACAGACAAACCCCCATCGACCCCACAACCACAACACACTAACCCCTGCATGCACCACACCCCACAACAGACTAACCCCCGTCAACCCCACAACCACAACACACCAACCCCCATAACCACCACAACACACTAACCGCTGCATGCACCACGCCCAGGGTGGCGACAGGAGTCAAATAGGGGCTTGTGAGTTTTCATGAGGACGCGCGCGCCATGCGAGTGCGAATGTGGGACGCGCGCGGCGAGAGAGAGCGTGAGAGAGAGAGAGGAGAGCGGGCGGGCGGGTTGAGCGGGAGAGGGAGCGAGAGGGCGCGTGGATGCGTGCGAACCCTCTAATCCAGGCGCGATGAGACACGTTAATAGCGCCGTGTCCGGGCCTCGCTGAGACGGCGGCGGCGGCTGCGGCGGGAGAATTACGGCGGCTGCAGCATCTGCTATTCACTTCCCTCTTGCTCGTCTTCAAACACGGGTCACGCGGGATTTGCGCAGCTTAAGAGGAGGCATTGGCGTTCGCTTCGCGCGGTCTAATGATGACCGGTCGGGATTCGGGGTAAACAACGACATCTTGCAAAGCCGCTCTCGCCGACGAGGAAACCCGCGCGCCCTGATTGGATTTGTCTGAGAGCGATTCCGCGCGGCCCCGGCGCTGGGTACGGACGGAGCGCACCTAGCCTGGCACCCACACGCGGATGAGAGGAGCTCGCGAGCGTGTGGCGGCGTCTCGTTAGCGCGCATCCGCCGCCTGTAGCCGGATCGTCCGGACGGAACCGGTCCCGTGACGGGGGCGTAGTGGGGCTGATCCTGGATAGAGCCTGCACTGGCCACTGCGATGACGAGAGGACCTCGGTGATGGAGGGCTCTCGCCGGTGATGGAGAATCCCCGATATGATGGCATCTCAAAAACGATGGCATCTCAAAGATGGAGACCTCTCAATGTTTACAGCCGATTTGTGATCAATTGATGGTTGTCCTTCGGAGCTGTTCTTACGGGATAGCCGTGTCGAAAGAAACAGCTCCGAAGAGCAACTATCATTAATCAAGCTGTGAAAACCTACATCGGATAATATAATTATCCATAAACCCCTGAATGCTGAGGAGTCCGTCACGATTGGGCCGCAGGGTGGCGCGGCGCTAACATCCGCGCCTCCTCACACAAAGAAGGTCCTGCCTGGGACGGTATGATACCCGCATCGGGCACCTTTCTGCGTGGAGTTTGTGTGTTCTCCCCTGTTCTGTATGGGTTTCCTCCGGGTTCTCCCGTTTTCTCCAACTAAAACACTCATTCATTGGTTGATAACATCATATTATATAGGATGCAGTATCTGGCAAATGTTGGCGCCGGCTGACGGCGTTCCTGCCTTCACCCCCACACCGCCTCTCTGCGGTTTCGTTGCGCCTCTGAGTCCTTCTCTCTTCGACCGAATACCTGTGACATGGAACGAATTCTGTGCCACAGACGCGGGCCTCTGTCCGCGCGCTAATTGTCAGCGCGCCGCCGCCGCCGCGGCCACCACCGAGTCGTAATCGCATCCCCCGGCGGCCGAGATGATTGCAGATTTGGCTTAACTGTATTGAATATCCGCGATGCCACGCCCGCTCCCGGAGGGCCGCACAGATGGATTGCTGCGGCGAGAGAATCACCAAAACGATACAAATGAAGAATCGGGAGCGACGGCTCACGGCTCCGCGAGGGAAGGCGGCGGGGACGCGCCCTCAGGGTGCGTCGCGCGTCCGCTGGAAATCACTCGTGATTTGCAGGTTCGTTCTGCTCCACTGCTGGTCGAAGGGTTCCTCTGCCCGTGTCGGACCTGGGCGTTGCTTCCCGGCCATACTTCACCAAGCTGGGCAGTACGGGTTGGTGGAGTTAGGAAGGCGGGAGGCGGGAGGGTGCAAGAGGACGTAGGGCCGGTTCAAGAACCACTCGCCACTGAGGTTAACCGTGGCCAGGCATCTAACTCAGGCCAGCAGGGTGACAGCAGGGTGACAGGGCCACGCACCCTACTCAACCCCACACGCGGCGTGTGTGTGATTTGCGAATGCGTCATATGTACACGTTCCATGGTGGAGTCTGAGCAGGTGAGCGCAGGTGAGGGGTCACCAACCCGGGTCGCGTCTCTGTGAGCCACATGCGGCACAGCGCTGCTGCTCCAGGAGCCGATGTTCACGCGTGTCATCCCGCTTGAGCAATACGCTGACAACGGCTCCGCATCGGGATGTGTTGCACAACGCCAGTTACATTGCATGAATGCTTTTAGCAAGGGGAGGAAACCGGGGCACCCGGAGAAAACCTATGCGGAACAGCGGGAGGACACACCAACTCCACACAGCAGGGCTGCTGGATTTGGGAATCGAACCCAGGGTTATCTTGCTGTGAATCACAAGCGTAATCGCTGCGCCACCCTTATCGATTTCGCAATGGACTACCTATGCGCGGTACGTGACACCTGTGGGTAGCCGCCGCGGCCGCCACCGCCGCCGGTGCGCTGAGGATGCGGCGCGCGCGGTGGCAATCGGCAGCGAGAGGAGGAGGAGGCGGCCCCGTTATCAGGGTCCTCGTGGCACGTCTCTCCCCGCGGCCCCCAGGACCTCCCCGGGACCCTCACTCTAGCCCACAAAGCCCCGCCGCCTAATGCCCTAATTCGCAGCGCTCGACCCGACGTGGAGAGGCGCGCTGTTCGCTCGAGGCCCACCCGCGCATTTTAGTCACTAATCAGCCGCGGGCCACATTTACGCTATCTCATAAACATGTTTTTTTTTGCATGGCATTTCCAGTACGGAGGTGAACGGCCCGAATATTGCGGATGTCAGGCAATTCGCGGTGCCCTTTGTGGATTTAGGGATTTAGCGGCGAGCATTCTTCCAGCACTCAGCGAACGATAATAAGGATTGTGCATATATGTCAACTCAAAATAAGAAGGCGAAGCGTCTGGCCATAAACACAGTTAATTCCCTATTTATCTGAATGTTACAATGGCCCGGCTTATCTTAATGTAGCAGGGTAAATGGAAAACATTTTCATTACACATTGTGAAATGAGCACATTTCTCGGACAGGCATGCATACATTACGATTTTAATAACTCTGCAAATGTCAGGCTCACAAGAACCGTGTTAGAAACAAAGCGGCGCCAACTAATGACTGACGTTAGAGTTTGGAAAAAAAAACCTAAACTATTCACCCAAATGACAGAGGGCAACAATCATTTGCATATTTAATTTTTTTAATAAAAATTGTGATTTTATTTTGTCAAAACTTTATTGCCATGCCCAAGGTTCCGAGTTTATATTATAAAAATTACAGCGATTATTAGAATCAAATCGCGGAGGACACAAAGTTTCCGTGTTAATTTGACTTCACGTAATACCTTCCCCTAACATTAGCGAATTATCTGGACCATCCGGGAAACGTTTAGATTAATAAATAACTATCGAGGCTATTTTAAGGAGACAAATATAAATGCCGCACGGGGTCGTATCCACGGTGGCTCCGTTCCGGGGCCCGCCGCGCACGCGATTAAAAATAGCTGCGCGGGTTTGCGGAGACGCGGCGTCACTCGGCAAACCGCGCCACCATCACACGGACGGATAATTATAGAATGGAAAGAAACACAGGCCGCTTGAGTTGTAACGCAAAGGTCAGGCGCATCCGCTGGCTCTCTGTGGCGGCGGGTTGACACCGCAGGTCGATTGCCGCTCACCCAGAAAAAATCCACGAGTGGCCCAACGTGCGGTGACCGTGAGGCCGAGTTCAGCCATCGGTGAGACCCGACCGCTCGGCGGAAAAAAAGCTGCCCACCCCCCCCCCACCCCGTCTGCCCTCCCAGAAGCGACTGTGCTGCCCCATTGCCACCACACAAGAAGCACTTTCCACAAACTAAACATTCATAACCGCTCAGAGAACACGGCGGCGCCTCTAATCCAGAAGAACTCGGAGGCAGCGGGGGGAGGGGGGCGGCGCGCCGTTTGAAGGTTTTAAGTCCATTATCCGCGGAGTCGCGATGTTATTGTCCGGTTTCACGGCCCCGCAAACCGAGAGCCGAGGCAGGTGTGTCTCTTTGATATGACGCGACTTCTATTTCAGGAAAAATAAAGTCCCCCCGCCACGAGAGGTTGCATGGCATAATCTCCAAAGTGTGTGTCGTTTTATTATTATTTTCTGTAAAGGTAGCCACGAGGGATTCCTGTTTGAACAATCAGCGGCCTGTCCGCTCCGAGAGGAATATAGCTTGTGTTTCTAATCCAGGAACGGGGAATTAAAGTTGCTGAAAGACAAAACGAAAGGAAATCTGTGTTGATTCTCAGTGAAAACACGAGAGGCTTGGGCCTACCGTTGTGTCCGGTCAAGGGCCCCGAGGCCCGGGCTCGCGTCGCCGCCTAAACTCACACGGGCCGTCGTGACGGGGCTCAAGTGGCCGCGGCCTCGGCGGGACGAGAGGCGCGGCGGCTCGCTCATCCCGCTGTCGCTTTGGACACTTCCTGCGAGGCTGCGGCAGGGTAAACACGTCGTGAACACGCAGTGAACACAGGTAAAACACGTATGCTATGATCGATGCACTGCTGCATGAAGGCTTCCCCAAGCCGTCACCCTCTCTCGCGATACCACAATCTACCCGGCGGCTGTCCACGAGCCGATGACTCCGTGTTGTGCGGGTGGACCCGCGCGCGGGAGCACGGCGTGTTCGCCCCTTTGGCTGCCACTCACACATTAGTCTCGACAGACTCGCGCCCCTGCGCTCTGCAATAACGCGAATGCGAAATGCGCCGCGTTATTACAGCCGCATCGCTATTACTAATATTGTTATTATGTAACGCTGACACATCTCATCTCATTATCAGAAACCGCTAAATCCTGTACAGGATTGCGGTGATCCGCAGCCTATCCCGGCAGACACAGGGCGCAAGGCAGGGCTATACCCATAAACGCTATTCACCACTATCTGAGTAATCACAGCGGAGAGACGTCATCACACGGTGGGAAGGGGGCGGGGGGAGGGGAGGGGGGGAAGAGGGGGCGGGGGGAGGCTCAGGAGGGGGAGGCTTTTAAAACACAAAATATCGCTTGATCTTATTGGATTCCGGCAGGATAACACGCGGTGTTTAGTCACTAAAGCAACTAAATGTTCTCAAATTTGTCCTTTAAGCACCACATCCCTAAGCGGATGCCGAAGAATTACATGTTTTTCCCGCAGATACCAGGATGATCCCGCAGTTAGGAATAGACGTAGATAAACGCTATTAATCTTCCCCGATACGCATCGAAAATGTGAAGATGAGCCCCAAGGCTTAACATCCTTTCTCTAAAGACAGAGAGACGCGCACCGCCACTCGGCCGCACGATCTCCCCACATTTCGCCACCGGGGCCCGGCCAGGTTGGGAGAGACGGGCGTGGGGGGGGGGGCAAGGGGAGGGGGGCCATTAAGTGGATTTCTGGGCCCCAAATAAATCACGATCGCGGTGGTGGAGATGTGTGACCGAGGGCTGCTGTCCCCCCCTCCCGCATCGCGCGGAAAAGCTTCGGGCACCGGGCAGATGAAAGGCCGTGTCGCGCGTTCCCCGGGCCGCGCCTCACGTGGAGTGGCCGCGCGCGCGACCTCTCACTCGCGCATCCACATCACGCGTAGCGTTACTACCCTAGTTTTGCACAAGGAGGTTGAAATACTCAGCGGTGATGCTGGACGCCGCCACCTCGCAGCACCCACACCTACACCACCTGGCAAGCCTCGGTGGACCGTCATCCGTCCTACGAGACAGGCCCGATCCCGCTCAGCACGTTGTCTATGCAGTGGTACCGGCCTTCATAGGTACTACTCGCTAACAGCACTTGCCCCAAAAGTCTGTTGAGGCTACACGGGGGATCTTTGCCTTGCGTCTCGGTGTCCGCTGCGCGCTCTCCGCCCGGGAAGCGGTGTGGGGGGCCCCACGGGGCTCCCCGCGCTGGGGTGGACGGGGGACCAGAGCGCGGGGCCAGGCGGGGCCACGAGGTGCGATGCGCGGCTCGCTGCGGGACAACCCCACCTGCTGGCGAGCACAGGGCGGCACCGGCCGCGAGGACGGGCCGCATACACAACACCCTCTCGACACCAGGGCTTCTCAACATGTTTCACCTCAAGGCCCACTTGGCCCACGTGGGTCTGGCCTCCACGGAAAACTAGGTGGCGCTCGCGGCTCACTGGTGGGTCGCGAACCACCGGATGAAAATGGCGGTTCTAAACTATGCTTATTATTGTTCCGCGTGTTTACCCAGGAAAGCCTCACTGAGCCCCGAGACTCTTGTGTAGGAGGGTCTTGTCAGGTATTCGCTAAAGGTGGCGATGTTGCTGCTGCTTTTCCTGCTGCACATTGAGCAATGTGCAGGTGATGTTCAGCGTTATTGTGCTCGGCCAATACCAGGTATGACACCGTGTGTGTTGTCGATATTGTAGGAAACAGGAGAGCCCAGAGAAGGCGCGTACAGAACAGGGCGGACAGCGCACAAACTCAACGCAGAAAGGCGCCCATGCTGGAAATCGAACCCGGTTATATCGCCGCGGCCCACAAAGCGGTGTTTGGGTGCCGCGGGTAGAGGACGGGCGGCTAGGAAACGCGGCGAGTTCCGCTCGCGAGTCGATATCTGCCGCGAGCAGTCGGGCGACTTCGTTCAACTTAGTGACACCACGTGAAACTAACTATAGCTCCGTGACACTTCACGCGGCGTGATGGGATTAATCAGCTACTCGCGTGACACTAATCCATGCAACTGGAGAATTATTCTGATTATATTGCAAATTATAGAAAATACTTTACCACGTGAAGGGGAGTTGAGAGAACAGTCGTGAGATGCAAGGCGGAGCAGCGTCTGTTTTCAGAGTGGGCGGGGACAGGGGAGGGACTTGCAGTGGGCGTGGCCACACTGTCACGTGACGTAAGGGACGCTTGCGCTAATTTAGATAGAGAGATTCAATTGTTTTCAACCGTCAGAAATTGCAAAATCATCATCCCTGCTCAATCCACTGCCTCCCCAAGCCATCGCCACCACTCACAATCTTGCTCGGTGAAAACCCAAGCGGACACGGGGAGAACATGCAAACTCCACACTGAAAGGCACCCGAGCCGGGATTCCAACCCGGCTCGGGTGCTGCGCAGCCCTGTGATGAAAGCATCTCCCTGTAAACAGCGCCTGCCTTGCGCACCCAGAAGTGACTCCAACCTGAAGATGCGACATGTGAATAAAACCGGCGCCACAGACGAGATAACATCCGACCTGGATCCCCCCGAAAGGTCGAGATGCTACAATTTTGCGATGTAAAAAAAACGCAACGAAAAATAAATAACGGATAAAACTCGCCAGGCCTAATCCTGTCATGGGCCAGAGACTCTCACAAAGGAAGCATCGGATCCAATTAGCTGGCTTATCCAGACACCATCATCCCGGGTTGGAGTCACCGGGCGCCTCCAATTAACAAAAGCACCCGGCTCAGTGCGGCCGTCTAAAATAAAATAAAAAATGAAAAGACAAAAGACGCGGGTTGGGAGCGACGAGGCACCCGCCGCTCACACTCATGATTCGCCGCGATTCTCGCCCGGACCGTGCCGCGACCACAGCCACAGCAGCAACACAACAACAGCACAACAACAACACGACCACCACCACGACAACGACCACAAAGATCCCCCGTATAGCCTTAAGCATTAACAGAATGTAGGGTCAAGTACCGTTAGCGAGCACCTACGAAAGCCGACACGGCACACGAGGGGCTGGGTGACCAGCACACCCGCGCGGCCCCGGCTCTCGCGCCGGGGAAGAGGGGCGCGCACATATGGCGGGGACACGGGGGCAGGAGGGAGCACAGTGGGCACGGCGAGGAGGGACACAAGGGGCGCGGCGAGGCACAGAGTACGGGAGGCGGCACGGGGAGGTGGAGGGGGGTGGGCACAGGGGGACACAGAGGGGACATAGGGAGGGCACGGGGTGCGCAAGATGAGCACGGTGTGGGCACAGGGGGGTGGGGTGAAGGGGGTGCACCGTGGGGGGAGCGGCCGGTGCGAGGGAGCGCCTCCCCACGCCTCACCTCCGCCGCGACGCGACTCACCATCGTGTGAGGCTCGCCGGCCGCGCGCTCCGGCCTCTCAAGTCCACAACGATAGCTCGCGATCACAGCCGAATGGGGAATCAACGAGGAGGATTTGAAAAGAACGCATTACTCAAGTGACCAATACATCAATATAAAGATCCTCCGGTTAAAGCTGATGAGATTGGGCACAGTGGATTTATTGGATTTGGATTTTAATGAAACTCCAATGTGAAATTCTGCACGATTATAGATAATCATAAAAGGAGCTCTGAAGGCAAACAGTATTTAAATTGATTTAATGAATCTGCACCGGATTTAGAGGAGGGATATTCTAATTAGCCGCGGCTGGGAATCGAAGTGCAGCTATCTAGGAGGAGGAGGAGGCTCCGGAGCAGGAGCCGTCATTACGCGGAGAAGACCCGACGTACGGCGTGAGTCTGTGGGATGGGGGGGACCGGGGATGTGGAGAGAGAGAGAGAGAGAGGGGTGAACGAGAGATGAAGACAAAGACGGAGGAATGGATGGAGAGCGAGTGAGATGGCCAGAATGGGATGAAGAGAGAGAGAGAGAGTAGGAGAGAGGGAGCGGGAGGGCAGGATGTGTGAGCGAGTGTTTAATCCAGCGCAGATTGCGGGAGGTGGAGGAGGAGGAGGAGCGGGGCACCTGGGACGCGGAGGGATGCGCTCCGAGATTCAATTAGCGAGCCCCCGTGGCGCTAATCAGCTGGAAAATGACGCGGGCGCCCGGCTCGCCGCGCCCGCCCGCGCGCCCATTAGCGACACCGCGACGCAACACGAGGTCATTACAGGAGCCCGCAGCAGGCGGCATTAGCGGCACCTGCAGACACCTGGCGCTCCTGGGGGCCCCGGGAGGGTCTGTCCCCCCGACCTCCTGCCCCCGGGTCCGCGGGGGGACGGGGGAGGCGCGGCATCCCCCGGGGATCGCCATGGAAGTACCCATCAATTACCCCGAGCGCGCCACATTTCCTGTCAGCTTCCATATCGCGTCGCCTTGTCTCCGCCGCGTGGCGCGCGTCACGTCCTGGCTCTTGCTGGAATCGTGCAGAAGGCTGTGCGGCTGATGCGTTGCTTTAGTAAAAGACACAAGTGTTGTGTCGCCACGTCGAGAGACGAATGCGGGAAGGCGGAGATGTTGGCGCCGGCTAACCGCGTGGCTGCTTCCCCCTCCCCGCCTCTCTGCGGTTTCCTGGCGCCTCCGAGTTGCTTTCTCTCTCCGACATCGAATGAATGTCGCGGCGCGTTGTTGATTGTAATTAATATTTATGAGTAAACATTGCTTGGGACGTAGTGGAAACGTTGTTTGAACATAGTAGAATGAGTGGCTCCGTTGCTTAGAAGAGGAGAGTCCAGTCCGTCAGTTTTTACTTTAGTTGGAAGGAACCGATGAGCTATGTAGCTTTTTGTAACAGCTGTCCAGAGGGAAGGGATAAGCAAGTTCCAACATCTCAGGGCACCAGGGGAAATTTAGTCGGAGTAATTAACTTAGGCATCAACATATCTTTGGACTGTGGGAGGAAACAAGAGTATTCGGCGAAAACCCACACAGAAAAGCGGCACCCGGGCCGGGAATCAAACCGAGGTTCTTCTTGGTGTGAGGCGTTGGAAGCATGCTCTGAAGAGCAACCATCAATTTGTACGTTAGGTGTATGACAGGAATCCCGCTTGCAGAGCTGCCAAGCTCACTGGGTATTTTCTGCTGTAATGATAAAAATCCGTCTGTCACTGCTAGATGAAGGCGTCCCCCAGCCGCCGCCACCTCTCGCGATCCGTGCAACGGAGCCACCGGGCAGCTGCTGCTCCAACTCGCTCCGTCGCTCCATCTCCTGGCGAGGCGCTCGGGAGGCCGCGGTGTCGCCACCGAGCGGCGATGATCGTTTGAACCCAGATTTGACACCGGCGGTCGGGGCCCCGCTGCCGCTCGGGTCTGTTTGCAGAGCGTCTGCGTCCGGGGTCGGTCGCGACACGCGAGACCCGTGGTGACAGCTCCCGTCTGGGCGAGGCCTCCCCGCCTCACCCCCGCCCCCTCCCTCCCTCCCGCCTCCCCCCCTACTACCCCCCCCCCAACCCCGCGCGTCGCAGTTAACGGGCAAATCGATCGCGGCGCGGAGAGAGCGGTGGCGCTGCGGTCAGCGCGCCGCGCTGTGAAGCTGCCGAGATGGACGCGATTGGCAGCCTCGGCTAACGTCAGTGGCGAGTGACGTGTGAACCGAGGCGAGGAGTCGTGCACTTTGCCGACCCCGCTGTGACCCCAGCTCTGGTCAAACGACCTCCACGAATGAGATGAGAGAGGGAAACCTTTGATATGATGATGAGCGATTGAACATTCACGGCTGAGCACACCCGGACAGCTATCACCGTCGACGCCACAGCTCGTGACATCATCACGGTGGTCAACCATCCATCCCATGGCGTCACGGGCCCTCGACAGGGAAAGGTGCAGTTCTGCAATAGCCCGCTCACGCCACCGCTTGCGAAAGGGCCTCCACTCGTGGAAGCTCCAGAGCTCCGCAGACAAACTTGTTTTACTGATGTAGTATTGTCACGCCTCGATGTATGAGAATTGCTCTCCGTAGCTGCTCTTTCGGGATAGCCGTGTCGAGTGTTCTTGCTTTCTCATTCGCGACGTTTCGCCTACCACGTTGGAGGCATCATCACTCGGCATGGTTATCCCGAAAGAACAGCTGTGGAGAGAAATTGTCAAACGTGTGCGTGGGGTTGTTGTCCGCGCCACCCGCGTGGCGCCCTTTCGGGTTCATCTCGTTTAACCGGGTGAGGCCTCGCGAGAGCCGGACGCAAGTCTCGGTTGTAACAGCGACCCGGGTCACCAAACACACCAAAGAAATAACACAAAACTAATCACAAATTGTCAAAACATGTTCTGCTTTTCAACTTTCCTCCGGTCTGCTGAATCCCCGAATCAATCGGCGTGTTTGCCGATAACGCGACAACTTGTTGTGATTCGCTGTGCCGCGTGGTGCAGGGTTATCGTGAAACACGTGACGTCGTGGCCAATCGATCCCACCCACAACAAACCAATTATGAATCAACGCAGAACAATGAAGCAAACAGAAATTGGGACAAAAACAACCGCAGAGAAATATGCGCAAAATAACTGCGTTGCAGTTGATCGTAAAAACACTGCACAAACATAAATCAACTTCTAACTCAACGCCTGAAGATGTTGCCAACGTGGGAGGCGACACGTCGCGAGAGAGAGGGGGAGCGCTCAGCGACACGGCTATCCCGAAAGAACAGCTTTAAAAGCAACCATCATGAATCGAGCTGTGAAAACCTACACCAGTACATAAGGATATTTCCCTGAACGAATATGACGGCTTAAACTGCCTACGAACACATTCACAGTGGAATAACGTAACAAAAATAGCAACAGGGTGATGATCTGTGTACTAACACGCCCTTGAGCATGAAAACACACCGGGATAAATACGTTGACCTTAATAACGAGCGCTCGCTGACCTCACTTGCCCCAGCAGCTGATGTGGGCTACACCGGAGGATCTACGTCGTTGTCTGTGTTATGTAAATATCTACATTTATCCGGCACTGTTTAAATAAAGCTTCGGAGTGTTGATGGGTGCAAAGTAAATGTTACGTGGATATTTCAAGGAGTCGGATCATCACCATCTCTCATCAATACTCACCGGGGCGGCTGTGGGTGCGCAAGGCCACCGGGCCGCGGGGACGCCGGGCCACGGGGCCAAGCGCGATCCACCGCTGGATGAGCCCCTCCTCAGAAGCAACCGCTCCTGCTCCTCTCCGTTTGGGGCGGGGGAGTTTTGTGTGTGGTGGGGGGGGGGCACCGTGGCAGAGGATAGTGAACTTGCGTTGGGCCAAAGGATTGGGCAGGGCCCATCCCAATCAATACAAGCCAAACACACAGACAGAGAAACCCCGTATAGCCTTAACAGATTGTAGGGTGAAGTGCTGTTAACGAGCACCTAAAAAGGCCAGCACGGTACAGGTGGGGGTGGGTGACCAGCACCAGCACAGCCGACTTTGTCTCTCGAGTCGCGATGTTTACACACCGCGCCAGGTACTCATTTGAGGCCGAGGCGGTGGTGGCGGCGGAGGCGGTGGTGGTGGCGGTAGTGGTGGTGGTGGCGATGTGAGGTCCTGTATTTGCATGCGCGTGACCTGCGGTGGCGCGAGCGGGATGAGCGGCACCCCGCGAGTTTGTGTGTGCATGCGTGTGTACGTGTGTGTGCATGCGTGTGTACGTGTGTGTTCATGTGTGTGTGCATGTGTGTGTGTCTGGGGGATCTTTGTCTTTGTCTTGTCTGGGAGACAAAGGCGGCCGGGCGTGGTGCTGATCACCCACCCCCTCGTGTGCCGTGTCGACCTTCAAGGGTGCTCGCTAACGGCACTTGCCCCTACAGTCTGTTTAGGCTGTAAGGGGGATCTTTGTGTTTGTCTTGTGTGTCTGTAGAAGCGGTGGTGTAGCGGTTCGCCCGTTGCGCAACGAACCCAGACACCCGAGTTCGATTCCCGCTCACGGTCATCACTATTGACGATTTTGTAAACCGGTCCTGGGCTTCAGATACGTCGACTCAGCCTCAAATGAGCACCTTGTGCGGTGTGTAGACATCGCCCTGAGGGAGACAAAGGTGGTGTCGGCCTGCCGTGCCGCCATAACAGGTGCTCGCTAACAGCACTTGACCCAACGGTGTGTTAAAGGCTACATGGGGGATATTTACCTGTTTATGCATGTGTATGTACTGTATCAGTACGTGTGTGTCGACGCGGGACTCGAGGTGTGTGCCTGTGTACCCNGCACTTGACCCCGCAGCCCGTGCGAGGCTACACGGGGGACATTTGTCTTTGTGAGCGCGGGCCCAGCTCACGTGCGCCGCCGGCGTGTTTGCCTTCAAGGCCGGCTTGTGATGGGCTGCGCCTATAATCCCAAGACAAATAATGGGGATGGCTGTCCCGGCCTCGAGCCCATGGATTAACTGCTGCTGCCCACTCTCTTGTTGACAGTGAATATGTGAGACAGTAACCTCCGTAAGTCGCTGATGGATTGCTGACAGCTCGCGCGCACACACGCTCGCGCGCGCGCGCGGGAAAAAGATAGCGGAGAGGGGGGGGGTGAAAAAATTGCAGAAAATTCCACGGACGGATTTGGCCAGTGAAGATTTAAGCATAATGGAGAGTTAGGTATATGCATAAGCCACAAAATATGGGAATGAGGTTATGACTTAACGGCACTCTGCATAAATTGACACGTGGGGATGTGCTCCGTGGCAGGCGCGGGGAGAGACAAACGCGGCGGGGAATCCCCGCGCCGGCGCCCGCGTGTCCCCGCGGTCGGCGACGACGGACACGCGCGCCGATCCGTTTACGGACACCCCCACGAGTGTGGAGGGTTAGGGTTATTTTTTTATTGTGGTACAGGTAGAAAAAAAAACAAAAACAGAACAAGGGGACAACACAATTCGCGGTTTAGATAGGACTCTGGTTTCAGCGGGAACGCGCGAACGAAAGCGGCGCGCATCGTGATTGGCGGAGGGAGACGCGGGCGGACTCCGACACGGCGTTCTTTCCTCCGCGATCTGTTCATGAAATAACAAGCCTATGGAGCGGGGCCTTCCTGAAACTAGGATTCTACGACTCACACTCGAACGCCTGACGGTGCCTCCAACGCGGGAGGCGAAACGTCGCGAAGGAGAGAGGAGGGGAACACTCCACACGGCAATCCCGAAAGAGCAGCTATGGAGAGCAATTCTCATACATCGAGCCGTAAAAACCGACACCGGTACACAATCCCTTTTACTTTAGTGGCGCATCTATAAATGGATCGCCGTGTGCCGTGTCGTTGTCGAGACACGCGCCCACCTCCTCCTCTGCCTGGAGAAGGCTCGTGTCGTCGCGCCGGTCGGTCATCGCGAGGACTCGGCTCTCCGCGTTCGCAGCTCCCGGGATTACGAGACTCTGTCTCCGAATCTTCGGAGACCCCGTCTGAGAATGAGCGGAAACTCCGTCTCAGATTCAGCGGAGACTCGGAATGAGGGGACACTAGGAATCAGCGGAGACTCGGGATGAGCGAGCGCAGCGGAGTCTCCGTCGTACACGCCGAGACGCCCGCTCCTCACACGCGGCTCTGGTTAGAGGCGCAGATCTGCAAGGACTTGCTCAGGCCACCGCTGGTAGAAGGCCCAAGGGAGGCCCTATTAACTGTACTATAATAATTACAGAAACCTACAGGCATACCTCTTTTAGCGAAACCTCGGCCAACGAATTTTCGTTAAACGGACAAGAAAGAAATATTAAGTAATAAATATTCTATAATAGTAAGTATAGCATTTGCACTGCACTCTAAAGGCTCCTGTGAAGCATACATTGTCTATAAACATGCTTAGGGTATTATTTTTACTATTATACTGCGTTATTATTAGTAGTAGAGCATTATTATTATTAATATAGTGTAAATTTAATAAATACTGTACAGTTATAATGAACCACGTAATAATGGCCTCTCTTAACGGGTCTATCGCTTAGCGGACAACCCTGAGGAACGCATCCTATCCGTTAAAAGCGGTATGCCTGTACTTGTATACCCAGAAGCACACTGGGCAGTCGGAGGTTGCTTTCAGGAAGCTCCTGCTACACTTTGTTGTTATTTGCCGATGCTCTCAGACAATAAACGATGAACGTTCACAACAGAGTAGAACAGGAAGCTCTCGAGACCCCCACGAGGGGGGCATTCTGCCTACTCTTCTCCATCCGGCGTGACATCTTGGAATAGGTAGGCATACCCACGACTTACCCCACCACCCGCGGGCCGCCGACCAATCACGTGCGGCCGACCCACCCGTGCCGCCGGGTGGATCACGGCGGCCACGGCGGGGGGGGGGGATTACGTAACGTCCCCATTGGTCCAGCTGCCTCGACGGGAGATTGAACCGTTCGTCCTCCGCCTCCACAGCAGCTTCCGCCGGGCGTCCACCTGCGACGTCCGTTACTCGGCGCGGGTTCCGTCGCTCCGCCTTCAGCGCCTCCGCGGCCGCAGGTATGCCTCGGCGTGTGTGTTCGTGTATACACATGCTATTAGTCGACGTAATTGATTTTAAATTGCTAGTTTCTGTAGGCCGAGTGAGTGCTAAAGTACGGCGCTAATGAGGCCGCGGTAATGCTGTTTAGAATATTCTATTAGCGCGTAATCTCGTTCGCCTGCGGGGCGTACGAGACAACATTTAACGTCGAGCGATGTTTGCCTAACGGCGCGTTTACGCGGCATCGCCGGAGTTGCTCGCGCGTGAATCGGAAAGATTACGCGCGTGCGATATTTGCCGAATTAGACACGGGGCCTTGGGGCCTTCAATCGGCCTCCGCTAATTCGGCGGCGACGCAGTAATTCAGACGAGAGGCGCGCGCCCGCTCCAAAGTTATCGGCGCTCCTCGCCGTCCGTCTCATTAGCGGGGAAGCGTAATGCGAGCCGTCGCGCCGCACAGAGCCCGCCGCGACGATGACAGACCGACGGCTGACGACGCGCCGCGGGACCATCCGCCGTTCACAGCGCTCGCAAACTGAGCGCGGACACGGTGGGGGGGCACAGCCGATGGTCGAGGGTAACGATGGAATAGCACCCGAAGGACGGAACGCGCACACTGCGTCCGGTCCGGGGCCGCGTCCTCACAGCCTTGCTCGAGCAGCAGCCTTCCGGTCAGTGCGTGCTCTCACTGCTTCACAACAGCCGGCGTTCAATTTCATAAAATACACGAGCTAGTCGTTTGTTTTGGTTTGTAACGCGGCTCAATTTCACTTCCACATTTCACTCAACTGGCCACGGGCGCCGCTACGCCACCTCGCCGGGCGCCACCTCGCCGGGCCGGCGTCAGACCCGTGCTCCGCTCGGCAGGGCGGTCCTCTCACCGGGGTCCCCGTCGCGCAAACGGCACTGGGCGGCGCGGGAACACGGGGAGCAGGGAGGCACCGCTCCCACCGAGCTGCGCGATGCTCTCGGCCTTGTCTGAACCGCCGGCGCCAAGGAGCTGACCGCGCGGCCGCGGCGTCGTTGAAGCCGCTCGGCGGGAGCTGTGAGCGCGCGGCCCCATCGACCCCTCCGCGCGGCGCACGGCGGAGCGGGCGCTGCGTGCCGCCGTCTCGCCACTAGGGGCCAGTGTCGACTCATCCGCGAAGCCGCAGGTGATGTCGTCATGCCCGTCTCCCGGTGCAAAGGCTACAGTGGTTTATAAAAAAAGAAAAGCGCAGGATCGAATAGATTATTTCTCCGGTTTTTGTCGCGATTGCATAGTTCGGCGTCACGTCGTCACGGGACGGAGCGATCCGATTCCGATCCCGCGCTCGGCGGGAGAGCCCGTCGCGCGAGAAGCGGATCTCACGGAACCGCTTCCGAGATTCCTTCGGGCCGCCTCGATTCCACGCGGCGACGGGGCCGACGCACCCGTGGCGCCACGGGCCGCACGGACGGGTCGCTCGTCCCGCTCACGCCGACCCTCCTCCTCCCGCCGCCGCCCCCGCCGCCCCGCGCCGCAGCCGCGCCAGCTCGCCCGCCAGGTGGCGCGCCAGCTGCCGCACGGCGTCCAGCTGCGGGTCCTTGTCCCCACGCGCCGCGGCCCCCTCGGCGTAGCGGCCGAAGTGGGCGACGGCCTCGCTCAGCAGCCGCTCGGCGGGCACGGCGCCCGCGCCCGCGCGCAGCATGCGCTCGCACGCCAGCGCAAAGTTCTTGTGCCAGTCGAGCGGGTGCGGCTCCTCCCCCTGGCCGACCACCAGCGGCCGGTACAGCTGGGGGCGGGGGTGGGGAGGAGGGACACGGGCTCCGCGTCATCGCCGCGGGCCGCTCGACGGGCCGCGTGTGGAGACAGGTTCGACACCCGGAAGGGTTCGACGCCGGGTAGGGTTCGATACCTGGTAGCTGAACGTGTAGAGGGCGGCCCTCACGTCCCTCGGCAGCCGCTCGTCTTCGGCCACCTCAAACAGGTAGAACGGCGTCTTGATCCTGCCCGGCAAGGGCACACACGGCCGGGTCACGCGACGCCCGGCACCGGCGCGCTCGCGGTTTCCCCGCGGCGTCACGTCGCGAGCGGCGTCACGTCACTCGCGACACAAGCCGGCGGGTAATCATAATACAACATGTAACGCGTGATGTTAAAATAACGCGCGCCACATATTCATTCAATCTCGAAGGTATTCATTCGAAGAAAGAACGACGCAGAGGCGTGGCGAGGAAACCGCTGAGAGGCGGAGGAGGCAGCCAGGCGGTTTGCCGGCGCCAGCATATTGCCACACACTGCGTCCTATAAATTGTGATGTTATCGGCCAATTAGTTAATGAGTGTTTTCTTTTAAGTTATGGGAGGAAACTGAAGAACCCGGAGGAAACACACAATCTCTGCATAGAAAGGCGCCCGAGACGAAAATTGAACCGCCTCGGGCAAGACCATTCTTTGTGTGGGAGGCGCAG
>JAZEWU010000019.1:8262927-8276322 GCA_036362915.1 Geotria australis | reverse complement strand
GGGGCCCCCGCGTCTCCGTCCGTCCGGCCGGGAGCGCACAGCGCCTCAGCCGGAGCGATGAAGCGGTACGGCGCGCACTGCGCTCTCCCCGTGAGTAGCGCCGACACCAGCCTGCACCAGCCTGCACCGCTCGCGCGCACAGCTGAAAGTAAGCCGGCACGGCCCGGTACGGTCACGTACGGCGGACCGGTAAGTGGCCGAAGGCACAGGTAGGATTCGGGGGAGCGATACGACAGGTAGGAAATGTAAGTTACCGTACTTTCTCCACTGGGCAGGGGTGAAAGTGAGCCGGTACGGTCACGTACGGCGGACCGGTAAGTGGCCGGAGTAGCACGGCACAGTTGGGAAGCGGGGCTGTGATGGCGACCGAACCAGTAAGACATTCAGCTCACTCTCACCCCCGCTTGCATGTCACTTACAAGTCGCTCTCTCACGATTACCGCCATCATCAGCCATAACCAATCTACTGCTGGATGAAGACCTGCCCGTGCCGGTCACGGCGGTTATTGTGCTTCGTGTAAGTGGGAAGGAGCTCGACTTCGGTTCAGAGAGCGCCCGTCGATTATGTGATCCGGCAGCCGGAGGCTAACTCAGGTTTCGGAGCGTAGCGCTCAGTGCGGCGCCACCGCTGCGTAACCTCCGTGACCTTCCCGAGCCGACAGACGGAACACGGGACGTATCGGGGTTTTTACTTTTCACGTGGTGACGCTTGGTTTTTTTCTGATTTCTGTTTGCATCGTTCACGGCGCTTTATTCCATTTGTTTAGTTAGTGTGGTGAGCCGGGTCACTCCTGCACACCAGACTCATCCTGGTCTCTGAAACGTCTCATCCGGTTCCACAGCGTCAGCTCCAAACTTTAAAATGTCCGTGATAATTTTCAGGAATTGTATTTTGTCTTCCTCTCGCAGGACGAAGCGGACGAGGAGGAGAGCGACAGTCCATTGGTAAGCACCAGACACAGGTGCCCGTGTAGCCTCAACGGACTGTAGGGCCAAGTGCTGTTAGCGAGCAGCATCCATGGAGGCCGGCACGGCACACGACGGGATGGGTGGCCGACACCACGCTCGGCCGCCTTTATCTCCCTAGTGGCCGCGTGGATACATACATCACATCAGGTGCTGATTTGATGCTGAATCGATCTAGGTGAGGTCCAGGTCTGGTTCAGATGTCGCTCACCACTGACGGTGGCCGTCGCGTGGAATCAAACTCAGGGAGTGAGGTCCAGTGGCTGATGCGCTAACCACTGCGCCACCGCTCCACTCCAATGTTGCAACATGGCAATACAAACAATTCGCGTCGTTTGTTGCCAATGAGGGATTCTGGGTTAGCGCGGTGTGATCTCCCGGCGCGGCAGTTGAAACAATGGCCAGGTTTCTTACATCCAGTATACCAGTTAGTCAGTGGGTCGGCAGGTCGCGGGTAGTGGGGTAGAAGCGTGGGTGTCCACGCCTCGCCCAAGATGTGTGGTCAGGGTGGAAGAGTACTAATAATAATAGCGTTTTATATAGGCCCTTCTGCCAGCAGTGGCGCGAGTAAGACATTGCAGGGCCGCGCCTTATTCCTATTGACCCTACTGCAGACCACGGACGAGAGGCCCGGTGTCTATCTTATCCCGGCCGGCAGCGCGGTTCCGCTTCGTCGGGTCGCGACGTTAATAATAATAAAAATATTTATAGAGCGCCTTTCACCCGAGGGTCACAAAGCGTTGATGCGAACGTTGTGTCTCACAGCGGCTGCCCTTCGCCGGGAGGATAAAGACCGGCGTCAGACCCGGCATGCGCATCATGGTGACTGCCATCGTCTCCAAAAGCCCCACGAGGTGCCGGGATAATAACAACAACAATGATAATAATAATAAAGCACCCCTGCGTCGACGCATCGACTCGATTGCGAATATGCCCACACGCGTGTTCAGATGTCGCCGTGACGCCGCGTCATCACGGTGTCACGCGCAATGACCGCGTCGTTACCTCCGCCCGTGGCCCTGCTTGGCCTTCGTGCCAGATGCAGACATCGTGTGAGGCCAGAGCAGCACGCTTTGGTTCCATCTCAGCAAACAAGCCAGTGGAAAACCACCCGTACCTTGAAAGCTCTGCACTGGCTCTGTTCATAATCGTTCATGTATTTATTGTCAGAAACGTCTTAATCCTGTACAGGATTGCGGTGATCCGGAGCAGAAACGTGGCGCAAGGCAGGGCTATAGCCAGGATGGGACCCCAGTCCATCACAGGGCACCGGGGAGCAATTTAGCCCGCATGCCTATTAACCTATGCAGCAGCGTGTCGTTGGACTGTGGGAGGAAACCGGAATGCCCGGCGAAACCCCACGCGGACACGGGGAGAACATGCAAACCCCGCACAGAAAGGCACCCGAGCCGAGATTCGAACCGGGGATCTTCTTGCTGTGAGGCGACAGTGCTACTCACCGCGCCACCGTAGTTCGGCTCGGGATGTGCCAGTGCAAAACCACCCGTACCGTGATGGCTCTGCACTGGCTCGGTTCGGGACGTGCCAGTGGAAAACCCATCGTTCGCGAGCCGAGCGTGTCCCGTGCGGCGCCTCCTCCTCCCGACAGCTTCGCGATCGAGCTGGCGTGCGGCCCCGACGAGGGGGACGACGTGGCGCTGAGGGTCGAGGTGCACTTCCTCGGCCGCACCATCGCGCGCAACGCCAGGATCGGGGGCCGGTGGGGCGCGGACGAGACCAGCGTGCCCTACTTCCCCTTCACGGCCGGTCAGCCCTTCAAGGCAAGTGCGCCCCGGCTTCGTGGGTGCCGCCAGTAGGTGGCAGAGTGGCGAGCAGAGCGCCCGGCGCGCCGCCTGTGTGCTGTTTGTGCCGATGTAGGGTTGTCACGGATCGATGTAGGGGGAATTTCTATCCGCAACTGTTCTTTCGGGATAGTCGCGTCGCCGAGTGCTGTGTTTCTGAAAGAGCGGCGGTCGTTCTAACGGCAGCAATGATTCTGGATTGAACGACGCGCTCCCCGACACACTGCCCTGTCGGAGCCATCGCCGTGTCGAGTGTCTTTTCTCTCTCCTTCGCCACGTTTCTCATTCCTGTGTGTTTGTTCAGAGTGTTAAGGACGCCGGGGCTGGTCTCCCACCTGCTCGTGTGCCGTGTCGACCTTCATAGGTGCTCGCTAACAGCATTTGACCCTCCAGTCTGCTGAGGCTATACGGGGGACCTTTGTCTTTGCAGTGCGAGCTGCTGTGTGAGCACCAGCGGTTCCGCGTCAGCGTGGACCAGCAGAACCTGTGCGGGTTCTGCCACCGCCTGGAGGCGCTGCAGCGCATCACGAGCGTGCGTGTGCGGGGGGACCTGCGTCTCACCAAGGTCACTTGAGCGCCCGCCCCCGCCCCCCGGCAGGGCCCCGGCCGCCCGCGGCCCACGGCGGGCCCACAAGCCCCACTGCTCTCGGGCCCCGCGATCGGAGGCCCCCGGACCATCACGCGCCCCTCTAGGCACGACTCGAGTTCGCGCTTCGTCGTGGCGGCGAATCGCTGTCACGGTGCCCCCCACCACCCCGCGGCTCTACCGCCCCCCTTCGCCGCCCCCTCCGCCCCACCTCCCACGACATCTGGAGCCAGGCCCGCCTCCTGTTTTAACCCGACACCATTGTAACTAAATCGATCCGCAGATGATTGCCTCCTTTCCATATGTCTCGCGACTGTGAAACGAACATAAAGTTGTAATTGCCTTTCCAAGCCGTTATTTCGGGATAGCCGCGTCAAGGGGAAGCGCTTGACGCGGCTATCCCGTAAGAAGAGCTTTCAAAAGCAATTATCGTGCATGGAGCCGTGATAACCCAGATCAGCACATTTACGTATTTGTACACATCCCATCAGGCGCACAGCCTTGTGGGAGCGCGTACGTGCTGTGAGCAGCACTGGTTTGACACGAACGCGGGACACGTTTCCACGTTCATCGTCTCGGCACGGCTCCATGTACAGAGGGTGACGGGTGTTCGTGGCTTGCGTGTAAACGGCGACAATCAGGACAGGAGGAAGCAAGATCTTAGCTTGTTTTCAAATGAACGTGATTTACCTGGAACACCCGTGCGTATCAGGGATGTGACGCATTCACAGCAAACGTGTAATGACGCGGACACACCGGTCAGAGACGGAGAGGGGCGCGGAGCGTCCGGGGATTCCCCGCGTCGCGATGCGCTCGCGTTGGGCGGCACGGCGGCGTCGCGGTGAGTGGCGCTGCCGCCTAACAGTTTGCATGTTCTCTCCCCGTGTCCGCGTGGGTTTTCGCCGGGCACTCCGGTTTCTTCCCACAGTCCAAATACATCCTGCTGCATAGGTTAATTGGCCTGCGGACTAAATTGCCCCCGGTGCGCTGTGATGGACTGGCGTCCCATCCTGGGTATAGCCCTCCCTTGCGCCCTGTTTCTGCCGGGATAGGCTTCGGCTCACCGCGACCCTGTACAGCAGGGGTGTCCAAACTTTTTTTTCCTGAGGGCCACATGCAGAAAAATATACGAAGGACTGGGCCACTCACTAGACAGTTAAGCGCAAATATTATGTGTGGGCCATAGACCATTATATTTTTAGACTTTGATACGTGCCAATTAAAAATGGATGGCGGGCCGCAGTTGGCCCGCGGGCCGTAGTTTGGACACTCCTGCTGAACAGGATTAAGCGGTTTCTGGCGACGGATGGCGATGCGCTCGTGGTGCGGGAGGGCGTCGCCCGGACACGCCACCAACGGCGTGTCACCGGGAATTAAAGAAAATATATTCGAAATCATACATATGAATTTACCTATTTACGAGACCTAGGAAAATAATGTATATGTACGTTGTATTGTATTTTCATTGATCAAATGCTGGGGAAATTAAAAGCCAATGTTGGAATGTATACTCCTCTGCGCATTGTCACTGTCTTGGAAGCACGATGCTTCTTTCGGGATAGCTATCCCGAAAGAACATCTCTGAAGAGCAACCATCATGAATCGAGCCGTGAAAACCTACATCAGTACAACACTCTCACTGGCGAGCAGACAGAGCTCTTGCACCATGTGACCGTGTCACTTTTCTCAGAGGAAGTGTGTTTCCAATGAAAGCCGTGGTTATTGTACTTTCAGCATTGTCGCCCAAGCAAGACAACGCAAGTGGCGAACAGAACGGAAACAACCCGCGGTGTGTTTAGAGGAAATCGAGAGTGTGTCGAGCGTGGCGCCCCCAGCCACAGCTTTGAAAAAATGTCACCAGTTCGTCAGTTTGTCTCGATCTGAGCGGGCACCACAACCAAATATGAATTCATACATTCTCAGAAACCGCTTAATCCAGTGCAGGGTTGCGTTGAACCGGAGCCTATCCCGGCAGACACAGGGCGCAAGGCAGGGCCATACCCATGATGCGACGCCAACCCATCACAGGGCACCGGGGGAAATTTAGTCAGAAGGCCAATAAACCCATGGAGCAGCATGTCTTTGGACTGTGGGAGGAAACTGGAGTGCCAGGCGAAAACCCACGCGGACACGGGGAAAACATGCAAACTTCTCACAGAAAGGCATCCGATCCGGGATACGAACCCGGGGATCTTCTTGCTTTGAGGCGGCAGCGCTACTCACCGCGCCACCGTGCTGCCCCAAAACCATTTATCAAAAGTCAAATATCTTTCCCAGGTAGCGGTAGGGGTACGTTACCGGGTAACCATGGGAAGTACACTCCGGGTCAACCATGAGAGGGAGCAGTGGTTCGACAATCAACGACAACAGACTTCTTACACCGTTGCAGTTCCGTCATTTATGTTCAGCTTTATTAAATCAGTTTCCTCCGCAGATGTTTCGAATCGACTCGCCTATTGCACAACGACTTCCAGCAGCCAGGGGGGCGAGTGGAGCCCGACTGTTCGATTCCCCCTGTTGCGTGTGAGTTTCCTCCGGGCGCTCCTGTTTCTTCCCATAACTAAAAAAAGCACTAAGTGGCCGATAACGTGATAAGATACTTACTGTACAGGACGCAGTGTCTGGCAAATGTTGGCACCGGCTAACCGCGCGGCTACTTTCCCCCACCTCTATGCGGTTTCCTCGCTGCGCATCTGATTCGTTCTCTCCTCGAACGAACACCTTCTGCACTGAACGAATTCTGTGCCACGCGTTATCAACAGCCACGGACGCTTCTGCTTTTTGTGGCAAGGAAATGTAATAATATGATATATTTTGGAAGTGTTCTCTCTCAAATATGTAAATGACTACTCTGCGGGCACCGTAGTCCGGAGGTCCATTGTACTGTACAGGGTGGTCCAGATGTCATGTGACCCCATTTCGTTGTGTTTGTTACGGTTTGTGATCTTGCATGAGCCCACACGCTCCTCTCTAAGAGCCGTTCTTCCGCGGTACGTGAACTCGTATCGCCCTGCTGGAATACAGAGTGATGCTGGATTCTGCATCGATGAAGGTGTTCACGGCTCGATGCATGAGCGTTGCTTTTCAGAGCTGCTCTTTCGGGAAAGCCGCGTGTGTCACTGAGCGCGCCGTCTCTCTCCCTCGCGACGTCTCGCCTTCCACGTTGTAGGTACTTTCAGATCGGTAAATGTTCGCGAGTTTCGACACGTAGATGTCCGGCGTTATCGCCCTCACCGCCTGCGCCACCGTCGACCACAACTGCAACCGCCAGCCGCAGATGTCCGGCCCGCGCCCGACGCGAACTGTCCGACGTTCCGTGCGGTGCGCTTGTGTTTATTTAACGCAGATGGAAACTGGCTCGGGTGCCTTTCTGTTTGGAGTTTGCATGTTCTCTCCCCGTGTCCGCGTGGGTTTGTCGACGGGCCCTCCGGTTTCCTCCCACAGTCCAAAGACATCCTGCCGCATAGGTTAATTGGCATGCGGACTAAACTGCCCTCGGTGCCCTGTGATGGAGTGGCGTCCCATCATGGGTATAGCCCTGCCTTGCGCCCTGTGTCTGTCGGGATAGGCTCCGACTCACCGCAACCCTGTACAGGATTAAGCGGTTTCTAACAATGGATGGATGGATATTTAAAAGATGCGCTTCATGCTCAAGGTGAGGAGAGTGCTGAGCGGTATGACCGGTTTAGTAAAACCGCCCGCGGTAAGCTCATTGCCGGCGTGAGGGGATCGCACCATTTCCAGTGGGGCACTGGGGCGTGTGTGAAACAACATAAAAAAAACCCACGAAGCTTGACATCCTTTCTGGGAAATTCCTGCGGACGTCACCGCTGTGAACTGACTCGTCTCGGCAACTCAGCAGTTGCCGCGCGACACGCAGTCGGCCATTCCCCTGCACTCGCTGCCGCTGCGTCGCGTCCCGCTGCTGTCACGG
This sequence comes from Geotria australis, assembly GCA_036362915.1. Lineage (NCBI taxonomy): Eukaryota > Metazoa > Chordata > Hyperoartia > Petromyzontiformes > Geotriidae > Geotria > Geotria australis. The sequence continues at coordinate 8,269,034 of JAZEWU010000019.1, read as the reverse complement.
AGAAACTGTCACTGCTGTCACGGACCTCCGGTATTCCACACGCAGGCACCGCACGCAGGCACCGCACGTGGAGAAACGTGCGCGACGTAACGGACGGGGGGCGCTGACGGAGGCCTCCTCTCGCCGCCTCGGCTAGATGCGGGCTGACCCGAGTGGGAAACGCACAACGTCGGGAACGTTTCAGGAAGAGTCAGTAGTCCAGTGTGGAGGGGTAAGCAAGTAACAAGAGAGATGCACCGTAAGCGGAGGTTTGATCAGACGCGCCGCTACCGGATGCGTGGCCAGCACAACGCCAGGCCGCCTTTGTTTCCCAAGTGGCGATGTTTACACACAGCACTAGTTACTCATTTGAGGCCGAGTCGACCTAAGGGAGGCTCAGGACCGGTTCAGAAAATCGTCATTTTGCGTTGGCCGTGAGCGGGAATCGAACTCGGGCCGCGAGGTTTGCAGCCGCAGCGCGCTAAGCGCCGAGCCACCTCCGCTCCACTAATCACCGCTGCACCTAATCACCGCACACGCAGGCGCGGGCACGCCGTCAAGACAGACACACAGATGTTTATTATTACAGTATCAATTTTAGCCAGCGAGCTTGCAAGCTCTTCGCGGGACTGCTGCGACGCGACAAACATGCGCGTGTAACGTCGCGTGTAACGTCGCGCGTCTGTGGCGGCAGGTTAGCGCGACACCATGGCCGGCGCGAGTGACGACGCCGAGACGCTGCTGCAGTCGGACGAGTCTGACGCGGAGATGGGCGGCGGCGGCGGCTTCACCTGCTTCCTCAGCTACTGCGACGCGGACAGCGACTGGGCGCAGGAGCTGGTGGCGCGGCTCGAGGGCCCCGAGTGCGGCTTCCGCGTCTGTCACCACGAACGAGACTTCCTCGCCGGCAAGCCCGTCGTCGACAACATGGCGGACGCCGTCAGGAGGAGCCAGAAGATCCTGCTGGTCATGAGCGCCGACTACCTGAGCAGCCGCTGGTGCACCTGGGAGACGCACATGGGCATCCTGGGCAACACGACGGTCGGAAAAGCGATCGTGCCGATTGTCGTCGGGCCGGTGGAGCTGCCCTTCACGCTCAGCCACCTGACCCGCCTGGACAGCGCCGACCCCAACTTCCTGGGCAAGCTGGAGACGGTGCTGCGCACGCCCAACAACGTGATGGAGCTGTCGGCCGCCCTGCCGGCGCCGTCGCGGACGATGCACAGCGGCATGCTGCTCCTGGTCATGAGCCCGCGCGAGCGCAACCTGCGGCGCTGGGAGGTGGGCACCTTCACCGAGTACTTCGTGCCGCCCGTGCTGGACTGCCTCGTCAGCCTGCAGGACTTCGCGAAGGCCATGACCGTCATCAACAAACCGCCCGAGGTTCCCTTCTTCAAGGAGGAAGTGACGCGGAGGAGGTACACGAGGCTGCTGGCCACCTTCGTGGTGGCGGTGATCGGCGGCTACGTCGCCCTCTACGAGACCAACAACCGCTTCGGCAACAACCTGTCCGCCACGATCCCGTCGGCGTGCGTCGCCGCGCTGCTGGCGGCGCTGCTGGCCGCCGCCGCCTGGTACGTGCACACGTGGCCGCGGCACGAGTACCGCCGGCAGCAGACGCGGCTGCACCGGCGGGTCGGGGAGGCCAACCTCGTGTTGCTGACGAGCGGCGTGCTGGCGGGCTGCGGCCCGCGCGGGGAGCTGCAGTTCGTGTACGCGCGCGTCGGCCCGTGCCACGCGTTCGTCGCGGAGCAGCTCGCCGAGGCCCGCCGAGGGGCCGCCGCCCCCGGCGAGGCCGACGGGATGTTCGCGAAGGCCGTGCGCCTCTTCTCGTGCGCCTACGTGGCGGCCGCGGTGCGCAAGGACTTCCCGCGGAGCGAGCTGGCCCACAGCGTGGGCCACGCCGAGGTGGGCATGTGCCTGTGCGAGTACGCGGGGCACATGGCGCGCGCGCGGCACGACCTGTCGCTCGCGCAGTTCCTGGCGCGCCGGAGCAAGCTCACCGTGTCGGATTACAAGCTGAGCGACATCCACGCGTAGACCGCGCGGCACCCGCTGACGCTACCGTTGAGGATGCGAGGCGGCGGCCAGGCGTCATCCTCGGCAGGCCCGGGGTCGGCTTCGTCGCGTCGGCGCGTACGGCCGATGGCACGTCTCGCCGTCCCTCTGTTTGTTTCACGCTCGGCGAGTGCCGCACGCAGATCCGTCTTTGTCTTCCTTTTGCCGATTTGAGTTCTGCGCATGACGGGGGCACGCTCCGGTTTAGGCACAGCGTTTCTATACAGCTTCGTGGTGACGTCGTTTGAGTAGAACTAGGGAGACGGGGTCGGGTCTGTCGAGCGAGGGAGCGAGCCAGGCGGTCGCAGGTTCGCGCCGAACGGCGGATACGCTGACTCCCGCACGCCACGGGCGGCTCGACGCGGGCCCGATCACGGGTAAGGGCTGTGGGTGCGGGCACGGCCCCCGGCGAGATTCAGAGTCTCACCAGGCGCCGCACTAACCAGACGTGTTGAAACTCGCGAACAAATAGCTTCGAGCAATGTGTACCGGACCGCAAATGTTTTGCTTCGTCCGGGTTGCAGAGTAAGGCGTTTCACGTGCTACGAGAAGTGACTCGTCGTAACACGGACACTGATGAGCGATTAGAGCAAAAAGTGAACCGTGCACAAGGAGACATGAAGAGGTGAATGCTCGGAATGGCATTCTTCTTCTTTTCGATTCTTTGAAGCATAATGGTTATATGACAGTGTCCCATTTCTTTACGCATTTTTATTGAACTCTGCAAGGTCTTTTGAGCTGCAGAGGTTGGGTAGTAGAACGCAGACAAGGAATGGCAATGATAGAAGCAACGGAGCGAGAGGGAACACTCAGTGACACGGCTATCCCGAATGAGTAGCTATGGAGAGCATTTCTCATCACACATCGAGCCGTGACAAATCTACATCAGTGATGTAGGTTTTCACGGCTCGATCCACGATGGATGCTTTGCAAAGCTGTTTTTTCAGGATGGCCGTGTCGAGTGATCTCCATCTCTGCTTCGCGACGTTTCGCCTCCCTCGTTGGAGACAGCACCGCTAATGATGCCTCCAACGTGGGAGGCGAAACGTCGCAATTGTAGTACACCACTGTTACGAACATAGAGCAATGGCATCAAGAGTGCACGTTGACGGGAGCTTTGCCATGAACGTGCTTACCACTGTATGAAATTCTGATCAGAGTGTGGCTTTTTGATGTTTGTACACCCGTCCGTTATGTGTTTGCGATCCGTGGCCACTTCTCAATAAGATGTTGCATCGCCAAGAGATTTTTTTAGATGAAATATTTCAATAAATACATTTTAAAAAACCCTCCTGTACACCGATGTGTATGTAACGGGTACGAGTGATGACATCTTCCCGGGCGGCAGGGTGTCGCAGGGGTAACATCCGCGCCTCACAGAAAGAAAGTCTTGCCCGAGGTGGTTCGATTCCCGCCTTGGGCGCCTTTCTGTGTGGCGTTTGTGTGTTCTCTCCCCACCTGTTCTGCGTGAGTTTACTCCGGGTTCTCCGGTTTCCTCCCATAACTTAAAAAAAACACTCATCAATTAATTGGTCGATAACATCATAATATATAGGTACGCAGTGTGTGCCTGGCTGCCTCCGCCGCCTCTCTGCAGTTTCCTCGCTACGCCTCTGAGTCGTTCTCTCTTCGAATTAATACCTTCGATATTGAATGTATATGTGCGCGTTATAAATAGTAATTATTAGTAATTATTGCCTCACAGCAAGAAGGAACCGGGTTCGAATCCCGGCTCGGGTGTCTTTCTGTGTAGAGTTTGCATGTTCTCCCCAGGGTCAGGCTTCACTCTGCCCTGACGCCACTGCAGGCGTAGGAGAGGAGGAGTTGGGGGGAACCCGGCAGAGAGAGAGGGAGGGGGAGAGACAGGGAGGGAGAGGGATTCCAGCTCTTATTCGACAACAGGGAGAGGAGGGCGGAGTGACGGGAGCGGGATTCGCGCCGGGTTCCTCTCGCCCCGAGGCGGGAGTCGAGGTGCGAGCGACGGCGCTGGGTGTTGTTCGTGTCGCCTCGGCTGACATCGAGAAAACAACACCGAGTTTGTGACGTTTGTGTTTACAAAGGGTGTATTCTTCATCCTCCCGTCCGCGCGAGTAATTGTGAAAGTGCAGAGGTCCCGTTCTGCAGTTTGGCGGACACTTTAAACAGCAAAAGGTGACCTTTGTGGGCAGTCAAAGTTTATTTCTTGGCAACTACCGAGGATCGGCGTTTGAGCGGACACGGGCGTCCAGCATGGGCGGCCTCGGGGCCGGCTGTCCGAGACGCGCGGAGAGGCGATGGGACGGTCCCTGAGCGCCGCTCAAGGTAAACACCGCCACGACTCCGAGACGAGTGTCTCGACACTGACCAGGAGGCCGGACCGCGCCGTGAGCGCCGAGACGCGCCACCCGCGTCTCTGCGTCTCCGTCCTTCTGCAGGAAACTCCGGCGACGATCCCGGCTCGGCTGGCGACTGTCACGCGTTCCTGGTGGAATCGCTCACCATTGCTGCTCTTTCGGGATGCCGTGTCGAGTGTTCCTTCGTTCTCCTTCGCGGCTATCCCGACGGAGCAGCTCTGGAGAGCGATTCTCATACATCGAGCCGTGACAAAAAAACCTACATCGGTAGATTTGCAATCGTTGTGACGTTCTGCCAAAGCGGTGACCTTGCCTGAGCACCGCAGCCGTCGGGTCACGGCTGGATTGGCTGCAGAAGTAACGGCACGGTTGTGGGTTACATTCGTGGCAATCGGTGTCGCGATAGGGGCTAGATGGGAGGCTGTTTGTCGCAGATCACTCAGCCCATCATCACTTTCGGGTCGCTAAAATCAGTGCCACCTTTGTGGGAGGTCGATAGGAGTGTCGGCTGTGTGTGTGCTGTATACACTGCACCGGTGTACTGGAGCGCGCCATAGGAATGTGGAATGCGCATGAACGTCGTGCCAGGATGACGGGGAGACGCTCGGCTCTCGCTTCACAGTCGAGAGCACAGACGCTCCCTTGTCGTTATTAAAGGAGTCTTAATCTCAGCCCCGTATTTAATCCAAACGAATTCATTAACCATGCGTTTACTTTTAGTCGTTCGGTCCATACAGCACTCTTGACGGTCTGTTTATGGTGCAGCGGCCAGGCAGTGGGAAGACTGCAGACTCGAGCTTCCCGCTAGAATCCCCGCCGGGCCGCGACCCATCAGTGGGCCACGAGCGCCGCCTAGTGGTCCGTGGAGACCAGACCCAAGTAGGCCAAGCGGGCCTCGAGGTGCAAAAAGTTGAAAACCCCTGTACTACAGCACCTGCCTCCACTCATGGTCGCAGTGACCACCGGCACGGGCTCTCAGCCGTCGCAGCAGCAGAGCTGTGGCTCCAAACTATTTTTATCCTCCAGTCATGTATTTATTTTTGACCCCGGCCGCGTCTCTCGACACGTTCCCCTCGCCTCGGCGTCCAGCCTGCAAAGGGAATGTTCCACGAGGCTATTTACTGTACCCAGATCCTCCGGATTATAAGACGCGCGGGAGAGTAGGACACATCTCGACCTTGTGCTCTGCGTCGGGACAGTTCCACAAGCGTGGTCTCGATACGCACACCGGATTGTAAGGCGCGACCCCAACTTTTGGTTTACTTTCACGGAAGAAAAAGCACCCGTGCGCCTTATAATGCGGAGAGGGCTTTGTTTTCCAACACGTCCTCCTGCATTGTGTCATTGCCCGGGCCCGAAAAGGAAATTATCAATGCGTGAAATCCACCACCACCATCATCGTCATCATATCACGGTTAATCCACTGCTGGGTGGATTTCGAACAGTCTCGGAGCCACGGGGGGTCGCTGCGCGCACACTCGCGCGCAGTGAGTCGCGGGTTTCCTGCGATCACGCCCGTCGCTGCAGAGGCGGAGTCGCAAATGTCCATCGCGCCTCTCATCCTGTTTCTCTTCCGCCCGTTACTTCCGCGACAGCGACAGACGCGACGACCCGCCAGCAGCTCGCCGAGCTGCTGGCGAGCTGCGGCACAGTTGCTCGCGATTAACATCTGTGCGCGACAAGTTATGTAGAGGGTGTGACACCAAACTGTAAAGTAGGTGTTTTGCCCTTTTGTCA
>JAZEWU010000019.1:8219618-8245649 GCA_036362915.1 Geotria australis | reverse complement strand
GATGAAAAAAAAACGATAATCCCGAGCCACGTCCTCGTGGGTCGGCGGAGCGTGGCGGCGACGCGACCGGGCGGGACCGCGATCGCCGCTCGAGTTTCGCAGTTCGAGCCCACGGCCACCCCTGGTTAACGCCGCTCGCTTATTCACCGTAACCGTGTGTTCACACTACGCGGCGTCTGATTCGCGGCGAGTGGAGGCCACGTGTGCCGGCGTCGCGGTCCGGATTTGCCGGATTTGCAGAAAAGACACCGCACATTACTCGAGCGGGTAACGCGTAGCGATCGTCGCCCGCGTCTGCCAAAACTCGGCAGCTCCCTCCGACGAAAAAAGTGTCTCGGTGACGCTTTTCCGGGTGAGCGTTAAACAACAACGGCAGCCGATGCACTCCCGGGGATCGCTTTGTCGGGGTGAGGCGGCGTGCAGGCGCACGCGCCGATCGCTCGCCAGCTGGCGGCGCCGTCCCCCGGGCCCCGCGCCGGCCTCGCGAGGGGATCGCGCCGCGACTCGAGCACCGGCACAGATGGGCCCTCGAAGCCGCCGCTCCGTCGCTCCGTCGCTGAAAGGGGGGGCTGTGCCGATGACGGGGGCGGCTTTCCCACGAAGCACGGCAATCACGCCGGAATCCCTTTGTCCGATCGCTCGGGAAACGCGAGCGGCTCCGCTTAGCCGAGCGAGCGGCGTCCGGTATTGGTGTCCAGCGTCGGCGCCGCCGGGATGCGGCCGGTGTGCCGCGCGGGTCGGCGTGGCGCTGGAGGTGCCGCGGGGAGCGAGCCGCCGGCCGCGGTGTGTCGCCCATCGTTCCGCTCGCTCGTCGAGGCGGTGAAGCGCAGAGCGCGGGAGACGCTTCGCGAAGATTCCTATGCGCTGCTGTGTTAGGTCATCGTTATTATCGTCAGCCATGGTCAGTCCACTGCTGGATGAAGGCCTCCCCAAGCCGTCGCTCGCGATTCTGTCAATAACACCGTTAATTCAGAAACAAAAAAAAATGTATTCGTTATTTAAATGTCACACATATAGAGACGAAGAACATCCAACATTGCCACACTGTTGTACACTTAATTTTAATTAGTTATGAATATTTTTTGTAATAAAAAAATATAACGTATACAAGAATGTATTATTGATAAACATCGTCTCCTATAGTACGGTGGACAGCGGTGTGGCGTGTGACCTCTGACCTAGCCTCCCCCACCCGATCAGCATTCTTAAAATGTGGCCGAACAGCCCGCGCAGCAGCCACGGTGCGGACCCGCAGCGGATCCACAAAGAACTATAATTATTATTATTTTTAACGACAGATAACAGCGACTCAAAACACCGCTCGGGTTACACGTCCTGTGGCCCGCGCGGCCGCATTGTGACGGCGGCACCTGCGTGGCCCGCCCTGCCCGCCGCGGCCCGCTATTGTTTGCTCACGGCGCTCGCCCCGGAGTGTTTTCCTGCTCACGGCGCCGTGGTGTCTTAAACCACCGCCACTCCCCTGCACCGCCNNGCGCCCCCCCGCGCTCCAGCATGTGCCGCTGTGGTTTCCGACGGTCCCAAGACGGCTGGCCGGACGCGTCGCCGTCACCGGAGCTCCGTTGGATTCGGTCCCCCGGCGACTTTATTCTTGCGTCGTGATGATGTAGGTTTTCACGGCTCGGCGTTTGAGATTTGGCCGACGATTCCTCCGACGTGGGAGGCGGAACGTCGCGAGGGGTTTGGAGGAGGAACGCTCGACACGGCTATCCCGATAGAACGGCTCTTGAGAGCGATGCGCTGCTCTAAAACGTGTTTTTGTGTTGATGTGAACGTTACGCAGATTTCGCGTTACGCGGAGTGTCGGGTAACGGAGCGGACGGAACTCTCGAGGGGGGCACACAACCAAACGGGGTCGAAACGGAGGCGGAACGGTAACAAAGACGAGGATTGATTTTGATCAAATTGTGGCCCAGAATCGCGATAATTGATCGGCTGTCTGGGGCGGCGGATCGATGGTTGGGCGGGCGAGACGGGCGAGACGGGCAGCCCCGTCTCCGCTTGCTCGGCGGGTCGCCCGACATGCAGGCCCCCACGCCGGCCGGATGCTCGGCGCCAGCTCACTCGCTCACAGCCCACCGCGTCGTTGCTCGGACAAGTCTAACGGTTTTAAGTTTGATGCGTTTGATCTGTTCCATTAACCCCCGCATGCACGGTTACCGGTTGTAATTTTCTTATGGCGTGCTTGGAGTGCGTTTTCCAGTGCGTGGTGTGCGGTTGTATATTCACGCTTGACTAAATGCTCGTGGGTTCACGATATGGCACAGTGCTTAGCGCGCTGCTTCGTCAACCCAGTGGTCCGAGTGAGAAACGGTGTGATGGACTGGCGTTCCATCCTGGGTATAGCCCAGCCTCGCGCCCTGTGTCTGCCGGGATCGGCTCCGGCTCACCGCGACCCTGTACGGGATTAAGCGGTTTCTGACAATGGATGGACTGTGAAATGGGGGTCACAAGTCATCTGGACCACCCTGTAGAGGTCGCGAGCGTGCGTGGCCCCGCATTGACGCGCGCGCCCCGCCGTCCCGCCAGGAGGACCTCGTGCTGGAGGAGTACAGCGAGCGCGTCGAGAGGCTGCCCAGCGGCTCGCTGCTGTCCGGCGGCGTCGCCCTCACCGCCTGCGCCACCGTCGACCACAACTGCAACCGCCAGCCGCAGGTGCCCGGCCCGCGCCCGACGCGAACTGTCCGACGTTCCGTGCGGTGCGCTTGTGTTTATTTAACGCGGTGGAAAACTGGCTCGGCAGAGTTGTGCATGGCCTCCCCGTCTCCGCGTGGGTTTGTCGCCGCGCCCTCCGGTTTCCTCCCATCCGGGGTATAGCCCTGCCTTGCGCCCTGTGTCTCTCGGGTTAGGCTCCGACTCACCCCAACCCTGTACGGGATTAAGCGGTTTCTGACAACGGATGGATGGAAACCCCAGTTCGAACGCGAGTCGCTTCGGGGATCGGCTTCGCCGAGTGACGATGTCCGCGCGATTCGCCCAGAGCCGGGACGCGGACGCGCGCACTCGACCGCGTCGGCGTTTTTCGCCGAGGAAGACGCTCGCGGCGCACGGAGGCGGCGGCGCGTGGGGGGCTGGCGGCACGACACGCGTCACGGCGCGCGTCACCCGCTCGCGGCTCCCCGCCCGCGTGCCTCCGCAGACGCTGCGCGGCCTCCTGGAGGAGCTGAAGCTGCTCCTGGACGAGGCGGCCGCCGAGCACGAGGCCCCGTCGCCCGGGCCGCGTGGGGGGAGCGGCGCGGCCCGCTCGGAGCCCCCGGGGGAGGGCGGCCGATGGCCCCGGTGGGGCCCGCTGGAGCAGGAGCAGCGGAGCAAGACGCGGGTGCTGGCCGACCTCCTGCAGTGCCCGGACGCGGGCCCGGTGAGCGACCGCGGCGCGGTGAGGCGACCGGTCGTCTCCTCGGAGCCGGACAAAATCCGAATCGCTCGTTACGCTACCGACATTCACGTGACAGGACCTCGCGCGCGTGCGCGCGCCACGGATATAAAGGTGACAGACTCTCAGCCGGAGCGTTCGTTAGCACGATGACGCCACGCGCGTGGCGGAGAGAGCTCCGCGATCTCCGTGCGGAGACGTCACCGCTCTCCCGCTCTTGACGTGACGAGGCCCGGGCATCGCCGGCATCGCCGCGGCGCGTAATTACGGGCGTAAATAAATATATAAGCGCTGCCCGGCGCCGTGTAATTTGACACTAAAGGCCGCGGGTGAGATTGCATAACGGGGGGAGGAGCGGGGGGTCGATTAATTCGGCGCCGATAGGAGCGGCGAAGGTGCCGGGGTAATGCGCGCGCCTAACGGGCAGCTGGGAGGAGCTGACAGGAGAGTGATTAGGATGCAAATTGGATGAAGCAGCGGGACACGCCAGCGGGATAGACTAGCTAATGATGAGATTAGGCGGCCGTTCCGCGCGGGGGGCGTGCGGCTGCCCTTTAACGAACCCCGGCTCGGTCACCGCTTGACGGGTTGCCCGCGTGACCCGCTTCCGAGGGAGACCTGCTCTCCTCCGTGGAGGAGAGAGGGGGAACGCTCGATGCGGCTATCCCGAAAGAGCGGCTCTTGAGGGCGATTCTCGTACCTCGGGAAGCGGAGTCGTTGCGTTTGTATTCGTATTGGTTTGTTGGCGTTACGGAATCCGTGTTTCGTACGGAGAGGTCGCTTAGTGACACCGGTGATGGGTCACCTGATGACACGTTTTCCGGCGAGACGATGGGATTGTGGGATTTGTCGAGCCGTCGGAATGAGGAGTTTCCACCCCTGGCCCCGGAGAGCCAACCTATTTGGTAACCGCCGTCACAGTCGTGGCTAGATGTGCGCACACCTTCTACAAGCACAGCTCTGATATAGGCGACGCGCGCTCACGTCGCGCTGGTGGGAGATGATGGCGCCGCGGGAGCGCGAGCGAGGAGCGGCGACGCCGCGGGCGGGCCTTCGTCCAGCAGCGGACGGGTCACGGCTAACGGCTGATCTTGTCGCGCAGGGTCCGCTCACCTCGATGTCGCCGCTGGAGGAGGCGTGGCCGCCCGCTCGGCGCGCGACGAGACCCCGCCGCTGCGCCGGAGCGCGCGACGGAGAGGTGACGCCCGGCACCGCGTGCCCTCTCGCACGCCGCCACCACGGCTCCACGGATGTCGACGGTTGGGGTCGGGGGGCGTCGTCGCTCGCCGAATTCTTACGGTCACGTCCGACAACATTTGCTGCCGCCGCTGGTCTTTGCAGGTGCAGAACGGCATCGAGCATCACGGGGAGCCGGCGGAGGAGGGAGAGGAGGTGGAGGAGGACGGCGACGAGGTGGAGGAGGCGGAGGAGGAGAGGGCGCGGGACCCCGAGTGGAAGCGCTTCTCCGCGCTGCGGGCCGCGTCGCGCCGGCTCGACGCGGTGGAAGAGGCCCTGCTGCTGCCGTGGGCGGACGGTGGCGGCGGCGGCGGCGGCGGCGAGCAGGAGGAGGAGGATGAGGAGCGCGCCGCGCGGCTCGAGGATGCCGAGGTGACGACGGCGCCGCCGCCGTGTTTGTGACGCGCGGCCCCCGCCGTCCGTGATGATGACGGCGATGATTCGGTTGAGGTTAAGCTTGGTTATAATGATTGTGCTGATTGTGTCAACGATGATGATAAAGTTCATGAAGACGCCAACAATCATGTTGGTAAGATCGACGATAAGGTTTTTAATGATGATGATGAAAATATTGAAGATGATAACTTGTGTACTGATGTAGGGTTTTCACGGCTCGATGCACGATAGTTCCTTTTCAAAGGTGTTAATTCTGGATAGCCGCGTCGAGCGAGAGAGAGCGAGAGCCCCTCTCTCCTTCGCGACGTTTCGCCTCCCACGTTGGAGGCATCCTCAGGCGTTGCTTGCGATAACGATGACGGACGGTCCAAGACCTCGACGACGGTCACGACAACACAGATGACGACGAAGCAGAACGGCCACCGTCACGATCACAACCACGCCGCTCGCGACGAGCATCCCGGCGACGCCGCTGGCGCGCCGCGGGCCTCGCCGCGGGCCTCACCGCGGTGTCCGCGCGTCCGGCCCTCGTCCACCGCAGGAGCTGTGCGTCCACCTGGCGGAGCTGGAGAGCGAGCTGCGCCACGGCTCGTGGGTGGAGGAGGAGGAGGCCGGCGCGGGCGAGCCGGGCGACGCGGGGCCCCGCCGAGACGAGGCCGCCACCGCAGCCAAGGCCGTGCTGCTGCGGCTCGGCACCCTGGAGGCCGCCGTGCGGGCCCGCTGCTTGGCCCTCAGGGACGGGATCTCCAGGGCCACCGAGCACCAGGTGCCACGGCAGCGTCGTCATCGCCACCGTCGTCATCACCACCACCATCTTCATCGCAAAATTTTTCGCGATTCAAAACCGCCTTAAAAAAGGCCAAAACATCGAGATCTTCCCGTCCACCATGACGGTGTGGTGTGTGTCTTTGTGACGGTTCGTGTCTCTCCGCGGCAGAGGGCGGTGGCGGCGCTGCAGCAGGCGGTGTCGAGCGAGCGGCGCTGCGCTCAGCGCAAGCTCCACCACTGCGCCGACCACGGTCCCGCTCAGCAACTCGAGGCAGGCGGCCGCACCGCGGGGCCGCGCGCTCACGGCCGCGACGCACCAGGGTGTCTCCGTTAGTTTTCTCTCCGGCGTGCGTTAGTTTTCCCCACCGTGCATTCGGCGTCACGTCGCCAGACGAAGAAGCCGTTCGGATCTCTCACAGCAACGCCGTGAGGTCGCGCGACCTGTGGAAGCTTTGCTGACAGGCGATCGCTGCACCGAGGGTTGACTGAGATGACCGTCAGATCCACCATATGTGCACCTCGTTGTGCCAACTTGCTGCTCTTCCACTCTCTGTTGTTGGCGGCTGCCTCCGACCGGCCACTAGCGTCCCTCATGATCCTCCTCCAAAGACAAAGATCCCCTACCAGACTGTTAGGGCCAGTGCCACGGAGCAACCCTACAACAACAAAAACAACCACCATTCGCCACTAAGTGGCGGTGACGCCACCACGTCGCTCCCAAACAAACACGCCAACACTCGTTTCCGCGGCAGTCAAGCCACGTTCGCTACAGCGCTGCCGTGCGGCGCTAACTCGGCGCCGGTGCCTCCGCCAGGTGCTGGGCGAGGTGGCGCGCTCCCTGGACGCCCTGAGGAGCGAGGTGGCGCCGCTGTGGCAGCGGCAGCTCGAGGCCAAGCCCGCGTCGCCCGCGTCGCCCGCCGGCACCGACCTCGCGGGCATCGAGGTTGGTGCCCGGTGCCACCGAGTGCTCCCGGCATTGTCCACTCGTTGACGGAGGATGCTGTCCTGGGAAGAAGGCTGAGTCTTACCGCTGTGTCTCCCCGTCTCTCCATCTCCCCGTCTCGCAGCAAAGACAAAGATCCCCCCGTATAGCCTTAAGAAGTGCTGTTAGCAAGCACCTATATAGGCCAACATGGCACAAAAGGAGCTGGTTCGCCAGGTTTGTAGCCCAGTATGCTAACAACTGCGCTACCGCTCCCCTTAAACACCACCGTGTTCTTATAGTGCAGCGCGCTAACTGCTACGCCACGGCTGCCCACGCACACAATCCCATGGGACGCTGTCTCTTTGTCTCATTCTTGTGAGACACCGTTTCTCTACGTCTCCCTGCCCCCCTCTGCCCCCGCCCCCCCGTGCCGCAGCACGTGCTCGAGACGCTGGAGGAGGACGTGGGTCGGCGGCGTCACGCGGCGACGCGGGCGCGCGCTGCGGACCGTCGTTGCGAGCGCGAGCTGGCGGCGCTGCGGCTGCTGGCGCGGCTCGCCGACGAGCGCCTCCTCGCCGCTCCCCGGCTGCTGCTCGCCGCCGCCGACCCGGCGCAGGCGGAACAGCGGTGCCTGGCCCTGCAGGTGCGCGCCGCCTCGCGTCTCAAGCCGACCGGGACACGCGGACGGGTGGCACAAAGCTTGGAAGATGTAAACTGGAATAAGATCTCAATTTTCGGGACAGCCCGACCAAACCCGGACGTTTGGTAATGGTGTGTTGTTTGTACAGGCCGTCCACGGCTTACAAACAAGTCCCGTTTATAAGTCGAATGCAATATATTTAACGTCATACTGTACTGTATACGAAGTAGTATTGCACTGGATGCTTTCAGGATTTGCACATTATTTGTCCTGTTGTAGACATGTATAGCTTTAAAAACCTGAAGTCGGAACACAATACGTAAGGTTAGACTGTATACTGCAATTAATAGTATCTTACGGTAGCTCGTTCGTAAGCCGGATGTTCGTAAGCCGGGGACCGCCTGCATATCGACACGTACAGACGCGTGTGGCAGGGATTGCAGCTCGTGCCGTGTTGGCGCGACATCGCACGGCCGCGAGCGTTGCTAACGCGTCGCCGCCTCCGCGCAGGAGTTCTTCCGGCGGTTGGAGGAGCGCCGTTTTGCCGCGGAGGAGTGGGCGCGCGGGGCCTCGGAGCACGCGCGCCGGCACTCGGCCGCCGGCTGGGCCCGACTGCGGGCGCGGCTCGACTCGCAGCAGGAGAGCCTGCGGGCCGCCGTCGCCGATCAGCGCTGGCTCATCCAGGTGCCGCCCCTGCGCAACCCTCCCGCACGCCGTCTGTTTGTTCACCTACCCGTGTCCCGATCGCGCTATCGGCGCCACCAGACGAACCATCCACGCGGATCTCTGGCGGAAAAGTGTTAGACGCCGGCCCACGGACATGGACATCACAGGATTACGTCTGAGATCCAATAAAGTGACCTCTGAACTGCACACGAAGGGGCAGCACTTTCACACCCACGGACAGATCTTTGTCCGCATGGACAGATCCACCAAACCCCGCGTGACCCTTCAGTGCCGTAACCGAGTCGCGTTTCCCGCGATCCGACGTAACGGCTCGGCGCGTTGCCCCGCGCCCCCCGCCAGGCCTGGCAGCAACTGGAGCGCGAGCACGAGGATCTGAGCCGGCAGCTGGAGCACGTGCAGGGCTCCATGGCGGCCCGCGGCGTGCTGGAGGAGTCCGAGGAGTGGCTGTCGGAGCGCATCTCCGCGTTGACGGTGAGCCACTCGGAGTACTGCCGTCGTGCGCGCGGACCGGTGGGTTTGCGGATGTCGCGAATCGTCACGCGATCCGCACCCAGCCCGTCGCGTTCCAAGCGTAGAACCCGTCTCTCCCGCTCGTCTCTCCCGCCCGTCGCTCCCGCGCAGAGGCTGCAGGCGCACGTGGAGGAGCACCTGCCGCGCGTCTCCCAACTGCTGGCCGACGGGAAGCGGCTTCACGAGCGGGCCGCCCGGCCGGGCGGCGGGGCCGCGGGGGCCGGGCGCGTCGCGCAGGACGACGGCGCGCGGGACGCGACGGGCGGCGCCGCCGGGCATCCGGCCAAAGGCGAGAGGTCGCCGGGCGCCCTCGCGTCGGACGGCGACGCCGCGCGCCGCTCGGCGCCGGAAGCCGAGCCGGGAGACGCGGCCGAGCGGCGGGCGGCGGCGGCGGCGCTGGGCCTCACGGCCGGCCTGGGGTTGACTTGCCACCTCGAGGGGTTCGGCCAGCGCTGGGCGGACTGCGGCGGCCGCTTGGGCGTCGAGCTGCGTCGACTCAAGGCCCTGCTGTCGCACCTGACGCGGTACGACGGCGCGGGGAGGCCGAAGAAGAAACTTTTCCCCGTTGTTTCCGCCGCAGGGCCGGGAGACCGAATTGAACCGGCGACCTCGGGGTCGCACGTCCAGTGCGCGTGAGCGTAAGGGGCGGATCGGTACGTCGTTCCGTCCGCGTCGTTAACGCGCGACTTCGTCTCGTTTCCCTCCCCCGCCGTCTCGTCACCGCCGCCGCCGTCGCGGCGAAGGTTCCGCTGCGAGTGCACGGAGCTGCTCCTGTGGCTGGCGGAGGCGCAGGCCCGCCTCGACTACTGGAGCAACCAGGCGGACACGGTGGCGCACGAGCCGGCCACGGCGCAGGAGCTCCTGCAGCAGTTCATGGTGAGGACGGGGGTCGCGTGGCGCCGATAGGGGTCGGGTTCGCGTCCCGTTCGCGTAACCGGCGGACGCTCACTCCCCTCCGCGTCGCCATCGTCGTACTGCTTTTGGAAGCATAAAATCCATCCATCTGTCCATTGTGGTGCTGGTCACCCACCTCCTCCTGTGCCGTGTCGACCTTCATAGGTGCTTGCTAACGGCACTTGCCCCTACAGTCTTTTTAGGCTACACGGGGGATGTCTGTTTATCTTGTTCGTGTGCGCGACGCCCGCCCCCCAGGCGTTCGTGCACGAGGTGAACGCGCGGGCGCCCGTGCGGGCGGCGGTGGGCGCCGGCGGGGCGCGGCTGCTGCAGCTGCAGCAGGGCGAGGCGACGGCGCCGCGCACGCAGCTGGCGCAGATGGAGACTGCGTGGGCCGAGCTGACGGCGCGCGTGCCGCTCGTGCAGGAGCGCCTGCACCAGGTGCGCGTGACGCTCGCGCCTCCTCGCCGCGTCGTCGTCGTCGCTGTCGTCAGCGTCGGCACCGTCGTCCTGCGTCGGAAACGGCGGCGGCAGCAGCCGTGTCTGCTTGTCTGTCGCCGTCATCGTAACCATTACCGTCACGAGGGCGGCAGGGTGGCGCAGCGGTAACATCTGCGCCTCACAGAAAGAACGGTCTTGCCCGAGGCCGTTCGAATCCGGCCTCGGGCGCCTTTCTGTGCGGAGTTTGTGTGTTCTCCCCCTGTTCTGCATGGGTTTCCTCCGGGTTCTCCGGTTTCATTCCACAACTTAAAAACGTGTAATTAATCGGCCCCCCATAACGTGCGCCCCCGTGCGCGGCACGCAGGCGATGGCGGCTTGCCGCCCGTCGTGCCAGGCCATGGACGAGCTGCTGGGCTGGGTGGACGAGGTGGAGCGGCGGCTCGCGGGCGACGCTGACCGCGTCTCCGGACGGCTCGGCGCCGCCGGGCTCCGGGTCCTGCTCGACGAGTACAAGGTACCGGGCGCCGCCACGACCGCACCCGCCGCCACGCTCCCACCTGCCGCCATGCCCGTGAACGCGTGTCTGCGAGTGTGAGTGTGTGTCTAAGCGTGTGTCTGTGAGTGCGTGTCTGCAAGTGTGAGTGTGTGTCTAAGCGCGTGTCTGCGAATGCGTGCCCATAAACACGTGTCTGTGAGCGCGTGCCCGTGAGCGTGCGTACGCCAGACTGTGTCTAATAGGTCCGCTTCCTCATTTAATTATTTTTCTTTCTTCCTGCAATTCCCAGCATCAAAACCCCTCGTGCCACCTGACAGCCCCCTCTAGATGCCTCCGTCTCCCGCTCCCTGAGCCCACATCAGCGCGTGCCTTGAAGTTAATCCGGCAGCACAAATCGCGAGCGGACCGCTTCATCTGATGAATACTTTCATTCGGCCGTCGCGCTTCTGCATATTTTTTTCATCAGCGTCGCTTCAAATCCCATTACGACTCCGAGACGGGACGCGGGCGAGTGTGTGCGCGTCAGCGGGCGGGCGAGCGTGTGCGTTTGGGGGCAAGCGAGCGTGTGCGTTAGCGGGCGAGTGGTGTGCGAGCGAGTGTGTGCGTCAGCGACCGAACGGCGAGCGAGCGCTTTGCAGCCGTTGAGTCGCGGGCGCCGCTCGCAGCGCAGACGAGCCGTCACGATCGCGCTCCCGTCGGCGGCGCCGCTTAATCCCGGCCGAAGGTTCCGGGCATTTACGTTTCGCGCTGTGCTAAGAACCCGGCGAACCGAGTTAGATTCCCGTTCGGGCGCCAGTTGACGCGCGCGCGTGCCGCCGCAGGGCACGACGCTGGACACGCGGGCGCGCCAGCCGCTGGTGGACGGCGTGAGCCAGGCGCTGCTGCAGCAGCAGGGCGCGGCGCCCGTGCAGGCGCGGCGGAGGCGGCACGAGCGGCTGCACGTGGCCGAGAGCGTGGGCGCGCTGGACCGGCGCTGGCACGCGCTGCTCGGCCGGCTCGCCGCCGCGGTGGGTGGCGACGCTGCGTGTTCGTCGCGCGCGTTCGCGCCGTTTTGTGTCCTGTCCGTCTCCCGCGTGGTTTTACATGTCTATTATGACGGCAGAAAAATACCCAGTGAGCTTTTGCAAGCTATTTACGGCATTACGGCGACCGACGCCGTGTGTGCCGGCCCAGACGGAGCAGCTGGAGGCGC
Source organism: Geotria australis (assembly GCA_036362915.1). Taxonomy (NCBI): domain Eukaryota; kingdom Metazoa; phylum Chordata; class Hyperoartia; order Petromyzontiformes; family Geotriidae; genus Geotria; species Geotria australis. The sequence goes on along the minus strand of JAZEWU010000019.1, from coordinate 8,234,073 downwards.
GGCTGGAGGCCCGGACGGAGTGGGAGGCGCAGGCGCAGGCCCTGCTCGAGTGGCTGGAGACGCAGGCCGCGGGACGTCTGGCGGCGATGCGGCGGGGCCGGGGCGGCGGGGCCGCGGCGACGCTGGCGCTGAGCGCCTGCTCGGTGAGGCTGTGTAAACACGTTTTTAGGCTTTTATATGCGCTGGCAAGTGATAAAAAACGGGCTGAGATTCGCTTTAGGCCGACATTCCCTTTACAGAGGTGGTCTGGAACCTAGCCCGCCGCATTTGCGAGGCACGCCCGTGTAGTTTAACGACGGGCGCCAGCGCGGGTGTGGGTCCGCTCGCGGTGGGCAAGCGCTCACGGGTGTCGTGCTGCGCGCAGGACTTGCGGGACAAGCTGAAGGTGAAAGAGGAGGAGGTTGACAAGCTGGAGGCCTCCGGGAGATCGTTGGTGGCCGCCGACGGGGGGCCGCCCGGGGGCCCCGTCGCGGAGACGCTGCACAGGCTGCGGGCGTCGTGCTGCAGCGTGCAAGAGCAGGTACGTTACGCAAGGCAATGGTCCCCCGGAAACTGACTAGGGTCAGGTGCTGCTACCGAGCACCTATGAAGGCCAGTGCGGCACACGAGCCATGGGTGGCCAGCATACACGGCCGGTCGCCTTTCTCTCCCTCCCCAGTGCCGTTGTTTACACACCGCACCGGGTACTTATTTGAGTCGACCTAGGGGAGGCGCAGGATCGGTTCGCTGGTGTTGGCCGTGAGCGGTTACTACGCCACTTAACGCTCGGGTTACAACAGTTTAATTCCGAGCGTCTGCACATCTCCCACTGATCTCAACGCTCTCCGCGCGTCAGTTTTCACCGCCCCGGTACACGACGCCCGACATAGCGCGTCCGTTTGTCCGCGTCACCCTCACCGCGTGCGATCTTACCTGCTCGCGTACAGAACGAACGAGAGGGTCACGTCAGCGGGGTGTCTGTACACGGATCGCCGTGCGTGTGTGTGTGTGCGTGTGTCCGGTAGCCCAGTGGTTAGCGCGCTGGGCTACGAATCTGGCGACCCGAGTTCGAATCCCGCTCACGGCCAACACCAGTGACGATTTTCTGAAACCGGTCCTGGGCCTCCCCTAGGTCGACTCAGCCTCAAATGAGTACCTAGTGCGGTGTGTAAATATCGCCACTAGGGAGACAAAGGCGGCCGGGCGTGGTGCTGGTCACCCACCCCCTCGTGTGCCGTGTCGACCTTCATAGGTGCTCGCTAACAGCACTTGTCCATACAGTCTGTTAAGGCTATATAGGGGATCTTTGTCTTTGTCTTTGTGTCCGTCAGCTCGCCCAGGTCGCCGAGCAGCAGCGGGGACTCACGGAGGCGTGGAGGGGGCGCGACGCGGCTCACGAGGCCACCGACCGGGCCCTCTGGGAGGCCTGGCACGGCCTCGGCAGGGCCAGACCCCTCACGGGCTCCGCCGAGGCGAGCCAGCGTCAGATGAGCGTCCTGCAGGTGCGTGCGGCACGGCGCCTCCGCTCGCCGGAGGAACCGCTCGCCGGGCGAGGTGGCGCTGACGGAATGTCACGATTCGTCCCCCCTCCGCCGACGTTTCCGCGCCGTGATTCGATGAATTGTGACCGTTCAGGGTTTACGGTTGTATTGGTCAATACATGTCCGTGCCGTCTCGTTTGTAACATCCGTCTCGGCTGCCGAATTGCGATGGGATTGGGAGCAATCCGGGTGATTTGGTCATCGGTAACGATTCATAAACAAACCCGACCCCCGGCGACCGCGGTGACCCCGACGACCCCGTCTCTGTGCCCCCGGCAGCGTGTGCAGGCCGAGGGCGAGCGGCGCGCGGAGCTGCTGCTGGAGCTGGCGGAGGCGACGGAGCGCCTGCGCGGCGCCGGCTGCCACCCCGCGATGCACGCGCGCCTCGCGCCGGCGCTGGACGACGCGCGCAGGAGGCAAGCGGTTGTGGGGGCGACAGGGTGGCACGGCGACACTTGTGTCTCACAGCGCCCGGCTTTGACTCCAAACTTGGGTGCCTTTCTCGGCAGTTTGTATTATCTCCCCCTTTTCTGCATAGAATTCCTCTGCATTCTCAAGTTTACTTCCACAACCGTGCAATGTTACTGGAACCGGCCAAACATTCTAATGCTGAAAAAATCACCGACAAATGACTCGCCTGCGGTGAGACCTTGGCAGGGCCCTCCCGACAGCGTTCCGAGACTCACCGAGGCTTTGTAAACAAGCACGACGGTAGCCGTTGTTGTCGTGCTGAACGCGGCTGTCTCTCCGTGTGCGGCGCAGCCTGGAGGAGCTGGAGCAGGGCCTCGCGGAGGCCGTGGCGCGGGCCGCCGAGCTGCGCGAGCTGTGGGCGGCGCTGGGCACGGCGGGCACGGCGGCGCTCGGCTCGCTGGCGCGCCTCGAGCAGGAGGCCGCCACGCTGCGGGCCACCGTGTCTCCCTGGGACCTGCCCCTGGAGGAGGCCGACGCCTGGCTCTGCAAATGCGAGGTGACGCTCGCGATGGGCGCGGCGGTTCTGCCGGAAACGGCTCGGAGCGGTCCGGAACGCAGCCAGACACGTCTCGTCCTGTGAGGCATGCGCGTGATGGGGCTTGCGGTGGTGTGCGTAGTTTCGCGGTGGTGTGTGCAATGGTTCGGTGGTGCATGTGTCGGTTGGGGACATCTGATGTCCTTAAGGACGGTACGGAAATTGTGCTGCCTCGTCCTTCACGTCAGTCACACGACGGACGTGACGTCAACCGAGCCGCCTTCCGGAAATGATTGAGTGCCTTTAAATGACCTCGGAGGCATCGTGAGATGAGCTGACACCTGACCCTGTTGTGAAACTACTCATTTAAAAACCTGAGCAAATCGTTTCCGTGCGGGTGCACCGTCCCGAGCGGTGCATCGTCACGCGTCGAATAAAATCGCGACGCTTGACGTCCCGACGAGACCCGCGGGCGACCCCGGGCAGCGGCCGCGACTTCGGCGAGCCTCCAATCGGCGTGCGTTCTGTCCCCGCCGCCCCGCGCCGCCAGGATATGGAGGCGGAGGCGGACGCCGCGGAGAGCTTGCTCGCGGCCCTCGCCGCCCGGGCGGAGGAGCTGGGCCCCCACGTGGGGCCCGCGGCCGCGGCCCCCGTCCGGCTGGAGGGCGGCGCGCTCGCCCACCGCCTGGCCCGGGCGCGCCGCTCGCTGCGCGCCAGCCGCCTCACGCTGCAGGTAACGCGCAGCGGCGCAGCGTCTCGACGATTACCACCGCGACGCTCGTTCACCCGGCCAAGCCTCGCTGAGTCTCGCGCAGCTGTGTCAGGAGGGTCCTGCTGAGTTTTTGCAGTCGGGGGCGACGTTGTTACTGCTGTGTGTGATCTCAAAGTATTTGAATTTGGATGTTTTGGTGAATACCTCCTATGGGACAAAAACTAGAGAACCTGGAGGAAATCCATGCAGAACAGGGGGAGATAATTCAAGATAATACAAGCTCTGCACACAAAGTCACCCGAGTTGGTAATCAAACCCAGGTGCTTCTTGCTGTGAAGCATGAGAGTTACCGCTGTGGCAACCGACTGCGCTCACACACCTTCTAATCGCGCCGCGTCTCTACATCTGTGCGGTAACGGTGGGCGTACGTGCGTCCCGGACCGAGACGGGCAGCCGGAGGCAGCGGAAGTGCAGAGCGGAAGTGCAGAGTCGCTCTGACCCCCGCGTCCCTCCGCAGCACGGCAGCAGCGTTCACCGCGGCCTCGTGGAGGGCCTGCACGCGCTGGGGGCCGTGGTGGAGGAGGCCGAGGCGGCGCTGGGCGGCGACGAGCCGGACGCCCGGCCTCCCCGGGAACCCGGAGGCGGTCACGGGCGCGCGGCCGAGATCAAGGTGCCGACGCCGCGCGCGGCGCAGACGCGAGCAGCACCTTGACGTTGACTGAGCGCGCTCGTGTTTCACGCGTGTTCCGCGCGCGTTGTGTGCGTGTTCCGCGCGTGCTCGCGATGGTGGCCCGGCGACCGTGACCCTGACTTGCCGCTGCCCCGCCGTGTGACGGTTCCGCTTCAGCTGCAGCTGCTGAGTCTGGCGGCGGCGGCGCCGGCGCTGGAGGCGGCGCGAGCCGACGGGCGCCAGCTCCTGCTGGACGGCAGCGACGCGCAGCTCCTGCGGGCGCTGTCCGCACGCTGGCACCGCGCCGTCTCGTACGCTGCGCTCACGTCCAGGTGGGTGACCGTGTGCGCGTGTAGGTGACTGTGCGTGTGTGCGGGTGACTATGTGCGTCTGTGGGTGATCGACTGACGATTTTCTGAACCGGTCCTGCGCCTTCCCTCGGTCGGCTCGGTCTCAAATGAGCACCTGGTGCAGTGTGTAAACATCGTCATTAGGGAGGCAAAGGCGGCTCCCTGACAGTACTTGACCATACAGTCCGTTAAGGCTATGCGGGGATCTTTGTTTCTGTGTGTGGATGACTGCGAGAGAATGCGTGTACACGTGTGTGGTTGGAAGCTACGAAAGTTAATTCCCGGCCACGGCTAACTTCAGTGGGCCAAGTCTCGATGAACCGTCCGGAACCTCCAGCGGTGCCCGCGTCGCCACGACGACGGCGCCGTCCGCCTGCGTCACCGCGTGCCCCCCCCCGCTCCGCAGCCAGCAGCAGAGCCAGTGGCTGCAGCGACGCAGCTTCGCGGAGAAGTGCCGGTGCTTCAAGCGGTTCCTGCTGGAGATGGAGCAGGGCCTGGACGCGGAGGAGGCGCCGGAACCGGAGGACGGCCGCCACGCCAAGGAGAACGGGCAGGCCGCTCACGCGGGCGACCACGCGGGCCGCCCCGCGGGCCACCCCGCGGGCGACCCCCTCGTGGCGCGTCCCGGCGACGCGACGGAGCTCGGCGTCCGCTACGAGAACCTCCTGGAGCGCCAGAGGACAATGGAGGTGGGAGCGACTCGCCGAACCGCCGCTGCGGAGCCGCGGAGATTTGATTTTCGTGGGAGACTCGTTGGGAGGAACGTGGCGGCGGTGGTGGTGGCTGTAGCTCAGATAGTGGGTTTTGATAACGAGTTATTACATTTATACAGCAGCGCCTATCGCTCTGAGGGGAGGCAGCCACGTGGTCGGTCGGCACCAACCCGCCAGACACTGGGCCTCTATATTGTGATGGCCAACTCATTAATGTGATGCGCGGATGATTCAGACATCCAGTGGATTGCAGTATATTCTGTGCTTGCGTACGATGGCAACATGCTCAGGAGGTCTGCTAGCCACACCTAGTGGGGTTGGGCAGAGAGTCGGCGTAGTTTTGCTTTTTCTCTTGAGATTCAGGACGGCGAGAGTGGCGCGATCCCAGACGGGGAATCGCGACGCGGGTCGATGGCGATGGCGGCGCGATCGCTAATGCGTTGGCGACGTTCGTGGTGATCGTGCACAGTGCGTCGTCGTGAAGGTGCTGAGTCAGCAGGCGCTCGTCCAGGAGATGGAGCGAGAGGGCCGCGAGCTGCAGCAGAGGGGCCGGGCGGCACACGGGTACGCTCAGCCAGAACAACACACGGGACGAACCCCGCGCTCGGGCAAACGCGTCAACGCTACATATCGGCAGCGATCGCATTCAAGAATATTTAGTGTTCTGCACAAATCATCTTAATGTGCTTGGCAATGTTTCGCGTCCCACGTTGCAGACATCACGTTGGAGACTGATGATGCCTCCATTGTGGGAAGCGAAACACCATGTAGGAGAGAGGAGGAACATGACACGGCTATCCCGACAGAGCAGCTCTTCAGAGATATTCACATTCATCGCGCCATGAAAACATACATCAAATTTTTTTATGAAAAATTACTTTTTATTCTTAAATCTTCATAAAGACCAGAACCCGTGTGAGTGTGGGGGTGAGCGCTCTGCCGCCCGCCGTCCCGCACGGGAGTAACATCCAGCGTGACGGAGCCGGAATTCGGACAAATTCACCGCGGAACTCCGTTTGACGCGCCGGCGCCACGTCTCGCCGCGCAGCTCGGCGCTCGGGCCCAAGCTGGCGCTGCTGGGAGTGGTGTGGCGCGGCGCGGTGCGGCGAGCGCGGCGAGCCAGGGGGGAGCTGGCGCGCCGCGCGGCCGCCTGGCGCCGCTACCTCGAGGCGCGCGCCGCCGCGCACGACGCCCTGCGCCAGCTGGAGGCCGAGGTGACGGAGCTGGAGCGGCCGGTGGAGGAGGCGGCCAGGCGGATCGGCGCCGGCCTCTCCCACGTGCAGATGGAGCTGCATCTGGAGGACACGGAGGTACGGCCCGTGGCGCTGCCGGGGGGACAGGAGGAGGCCTCTAGCCGCCGCCCGGCCGAACCCCACGCCGTGGCCTGTACGCGTTCACGTACGGGCCTCTAGTGCGGTGGGCTTTAACCAGTCGATTGCGATCGACCGGATCGATCCCAGAGTGTTGAGCAATCGATGTTAATGTAGCCGGTGTGAGGGAATGAGTGGCTTCAATGTCATGGGTAGCACGTGCAATTGTGACTCTGTGCAGTGTGCGGGTACGTTAATGGAAGAATTGATTCGGGAGCCGAATCTGGGACCGATTTGACATTCAATCCAGGATTGAAAACATCCGGAATTGATTGTTAAAGTGATCTTGTGTTTAAAAAGGTTGAAGACCATTGCTCTCGTGGGCTCATGGCCGTTAGCCGCTGACGGTCTTAACCGTGGAGCAACCTGGGCTGAGGGGGGCCCCGATGGCTGGCCGTTTGGCCGAATGACGTTCATATCCCTTTGATTGATCAACTCATTACAATACTTGTAATAAACACATCTATTAAAATATAAGATACAAATTGAAGGTTGTTATTCCAACATTCATTGGGATGACTCGGTGCTTTTCAATCAGTGTTGGGGGGGGGGTGCCTTCATTGAATTTTTCCCGGGACCCCAGAATCATTAAAACCGCCCCTGCTGCTTGCCACAGCAAGAGCGACCTGAGAATATAATCGAATCCTGGGTCTGCGGAGCAGTGGTGCCTCCCTCGCTGGCGGTGATTCCCTGTGACCCCCCCTCCGTGCCGCGCGTGACCCCCGTGCGGCGCAGGCCGTGACGCGTGCCGTGCGGCGCACTCCGGGCGGCCGAGTGGCGGCGCTGGAGGCGGCGGCGGCGGCGGTGGCGCCGGAGCTGGAGCCGGCGGCGCGAGGCCTCCTGCGGCACGAGGCGGCCGGCGCGCACGAGCGCTGGAGGCGGGCCGGGTTTCGGCTGCAGGGCCTTCATCAGCAGCTCGCGTGCAGCCTGCAGGTGCCGTGACGTCGGGGGGAGGGGGGCGGAGGGGGCGGTGCGCAGAGCAGCAGCGATGGGAACGGGTTTGCAGAGACCGTGCGGGTTATTTGCTCTGCTCCACTTGGGTTTCACAAGTATTTAGGGCCGCCAGTCTCAACCGGTGGGTCGCGACCCATCAGTAGGCCGCGAGTGCCACCTCGCGGACCGTGGAGATCTGGCCCGAGTGGGCCAAGTGGGCCTTGATGTGCAACAGGTTGGGAACCGCTCGCGCCGTGATCGTTGCGTCTCTTCACGTGCCACCCCGACGATTAACGGATGGCCTCTGATGTGCGAGAACGCGCGGCTAATTTTCCAAACCGCTTTCATGCCAAGCTGGCCAGATGAATAATTTAGCCGGAATGCTTGTCTTGTATATTTAATTAATCGCAGGCCGCTTTGAACACAAACGAGCGCAAAATGCCGCGGTTATTTATTCTCAGCGGTGAGCTCACCGCACGCGCCGGCTCTCCCGGAGAATTAATGAATCGCGGGTAATTGGCGCGACGCGTCTGCCGGTGTCTTCCCGGGCGCCGAGATAATTGATCGCTGGCTTCTTAATCAGCCAAGAGTTTTGTTGCGCTCGCGTTGCTGCGGCGGGGCGCTCTTCTGGAGGCCGCCGCTGGCTGGCGCGATGGCGGACGCTGGCGCCGTGCGATGCCGCGACGGAGCGGTCGGCGCGCCGAGATGGCGATCCCGCGCTCGCCGGTTCCCTCTTCCGGCGAAGCGGTTGATAACACCGCACCCCGCCTCTGTCCGCACGGCGATTCGGGTGTGAGTCCGTACACCAGGTTTAGTGAGTCGGCAGGTCACGTGCGATTACAGCAACAACAACCGTCGTTTGCTGGATGAAAGCCTCCCCACACCCACGCCAAATAGGGAGCTACCAACCCCCAGCAACCTGGGTTCAATACCCAGTCACAAACGGGGTCTTTATCCAGTGGTATACGAAACTGTCATGTTTTTCCCCAAGATGGACTCGGCCTTAAATTAGTATTTGGTGTGGTGTAAACAAAACATTATCACGGGCGAGGGAGACAAAGGCGGTCGAGCGTGGTTGTGGCCATACCATCCGCTCCACAGCAACACTTGCCCCTACAGTCTGTTGACGGCTACGTGGGGGATCTTTGTGCGTGCGAGCAGGAGAGGGAGGGCTGGGAGCGCACGCTGGAGAGCTCCCTGGAGAAGCAGGCCCTGCTGCAGGGGAGACTCTTCCTGCTGCCGTCGCACGAGCAGCAGCAGCAGGAGCAGCAGCAGGAGGAGCAGCAGCTGCAATGCAGGGTGCGGCGCGGGAGCACGGCACACGGCACGGCACTCGCGCACCCACTCATCCGATTACCGCGCCCTCCCGCCGGCGGTGTGTGCAGCGGTGAGACCCGCGCCGCCTCGCAAGGCGGTCCTGCCCGACCACGTTTGATTCCCGCCTTGGGCACCGCATTTCCGCGTGGAGTTTGTGTGTTCTCTCCTCCTGTTCTGCGTGGGTTTCCTCCGGGTTCTCCGGTTTCCTCCCACGATTAAAAGGAACAAAACACCCATTAATTAATTGGCCGATAGTCATCATTATATATTTGACGCAACGTCTGTCAAAAAGTTGGCGCCGACTAACCGAGTGGCGACATTCCCCCCACCCCCTCGCGCAGGTTTTCCTCGCGCCTCTGAGTCGTTCTCTCTTTGACAATGAACGAATATGTGCGGCGCATTATAAATTAACGTGGCGAGACTCTAGCGGGCCTCGGGACCGTTAGCGGGTGGTGCTTTTTATCTTAAAAGCTTTTACATGTTTACAAATTACTATTGTTATTACTTGGCACGCTTGCAAACGAGGCGTTCCGCCGCAGGGCAATTTCCCGGGAGAAACATTCCGCTAGAATCAAAGGCCTGGCGCGGCGCCCGCGCGCCGGCGTCGCGCCCTCGTCGCGCCGTCGAGTGTTCCGGACGCCGGCGCTTCGGGCAGACGGTGAGCGTGCGCCGCGTGCCCAGGAGCTGGAGCGCCTGGTGGGCGAGTGCGCCGAGGAGCTGGACCAGCTGGAGGAGCCGTACGCCGCGCTGGAGCTGCCGCTGTCGGACGAGGACGGCGCCCTGCTGCGCGCGCGCGTGGCGGGCCTGCGCTGGCAGTGGGCCGAGCTGCGCGACCAGGTGCCGAACCGGGAACGAACGGGCGGGCGTGCCGGCGTTCGCGCTCTGTCGTGTGCTTGGGTCGCGCCGCGTGTCGTCCGCGGCGGTAGACAGATAGCTGTTTATCACTGTATTACTGTATTACAGGATAGATGTTTATTACTGTATAACAGGGGGCACCCGCGTGTGGGCGCGCAGGTGCGCTGGGCGTCTTGCCGCGCGTCGGAGCGCCACGAGGAGTGCGAGGCGCTGGCGAGGCGCGACGCGCGGCTCTGCGAGTGGCTCGAGCGGCTGGAGCAGGCCGTGTCGCGCGGGGGCGGCGACGGCGGCGGCGACGGCGGCCTCGACGAGACGCTGGGCTGGCTCGAGACGGTGAGCGCTCCGCGTGGACAAACACAATCGTCGCCCTCCCGCGTTCGCTCTCTCGTGTTCTCCGCACGGCAGTGACGTCGCGTTGTTTCCAATAAAAGTGTAATTTTATTTTTAATCCCGGAAAGCTTCGGCGAGTCTCGCGAACATCTCATGAGGGTCCCGCGAGAGGACGTTGGACCGATTTTCGTTACAGCGGGCAACACGAGAGATGGACCCAACGAATGCATCAGCGCTTGCAATGTCAGATGGGAGCATTTAAACGTGACGATCTGCGAAGCCCTGCGATGGGCTGGCGTCCTATTGTGGATATAGTGCTACCTTGCGCCCTGTGTCTTGCCAGGATAGGCTCCGACTCACCGCGACCCTGTACAGAATCAAGCGGTTTCTGACGATGGATGGACGGATAGATCTGCGAATTCCACCGGGCCGTGATCTCCGCGTGTTTTTTCCCCGCGCCCTCCCGCGCTAGGAGTGCAAGCACGAGGTGGAGGCGGCGGGCGACTGCTGGGCCCAGCTGCATGCGTTCGGACAGCAGCTGGTGGCAGCGAGCGGGCCGGCGCGCGCCGCCGAGATCCAGGACCGACTCGGCCGCACGGGGGACCGCTGGAACCACCTGCACTACTTCTGGGCCACCAGGTGGGACGGGTCGCGAGCGCGGGCTATGGTTGCCACCCGTCCCGACTTTTCACCAGGACCGGCCTCTGGTCGTGCTGCCGTAGCCGTCGTGGGGTCAGTCTCCGCCGAGCGCGATCGCTCTGGCAGCCGGCGCTCGCTCGAGCCGGGACTCGGGGATGCCCTCCTGTGGCCGACGTCGATATTCGACGCGCGCGAACGTCGGGTTTCATTAGCTTGACAGCATCCGTGTGGGGTGAGTCTGCTGCCATCTGGCGGCTGCCACAAGCACCACTCGTGCAAACCGACTCCACTGTGGACACGCGTGCAGCCGCGTGGTGTCAGCGACGGTGTTGGCGCCGTGGCCCCGCAGTGGCCGCAGATGGGCCGCTCGCGGCGAGGGCCCCGAGGCGGCCGCGTTACTCGAGAGGCCGCGGCGCGTGACGGCGCGTCGGTTAAGCCGCCTGCCGCGGTGACGTGCGGACGCCCGGGCTGATCAGGCTCAGCCGCGGCGCGAGTGAGCGGCAGGGATTGATTGTGAGATTAGCGTGGGCATTATGAGGGATGTTGCTGGCATTACCTTCACCTGCCTGGTTCCTTGGATGTGAGCCGTGGAACCAACCTCTGTCACGTTTCCAATCAAGACCACCGTGAGTTCACCTCCCCCTCCCCCAGCCCCGAGGCTACTGAGGCCTCAATAAATACACAGGGAGATGTGGACACCTCTAGTCAATGCGGTGTTAGTGAGGCCGAGTGTGTCACGCTGTGTGTCAGTGTGTGTTGGGTTAATAAGGCGAGTGTTTCATGTTGCGTATTAGTGAGTTTCGTCGCCGGAGCAAGAATCTGAAGTTCCTCGTGCAAATCAGTAATTTATCCTGCACGGTAACCACGACCTTCAGTGAGATGCAGGGGTCGGGGACCATTATTTTGAATTCCTCGTCACGCATCGCCCATAGAGGTTACATTTCTTGCGTGAAAAGTTTTGTTTTGAACCAACCGTCACAACTCCGATGTTTCCCATGTCTCGCTGTGTCGGCCTTGCCGGCGTGTGTCCGTGCGTCCGTCTCGCCGTTCTGCTGGTTGAACGCGTTTGCCCGCGTTTACACTCAGCGCGGCGCACCGTCACCAAATCTCCTTGCGCTCAAACGTCCGTAGCCACTGTCAATTCGCGTGTTTGTTGTGTCGCAGGAATCCCGTCAAAAGCTTGCAAGCTCACTGGATATTTTTTTGCTATAATAATAAACATCTATCTATAACAGAAAGCGCCGGGGAACAGCCCTGGCTGGCGCTGGTCGAAAAGTAAAAATCCCTTCGGATTGCGCCGAGTATTTGGAGCGAGGTGCTTTTTTTAAACTGATTGGTTTTTACGGCTCAGCTCATTACCGCGCTAAATTCAGCCAAGCCGGGGCGACCGGCGCTCGTCGTCGGGTCGACAGAGACGTCGGGGCGTCCATCGCGACGAGAGCCCGACTCACGCCCGCTCCCGCTGCTGTGGCAACGTTGTCCGCGCCCCGCCGTCGCGCTCGCTACGCGGGGGCGCCGTTGCCTCGAGCGCGGAGCGGCCGGCCGCGATAAGTGCTCTTGACCGGCAACATCTGCTCGAGGGTTGGCCCGCAGGCCCTCGTGTCGAGTAGACGCCTGAGCGGGCCACCCGTGAGCGATCGCGCTAGCGACCACAATTCGTCAGCAGATGTTGGAATAACATTTTTTTAAAGTTAAAAGCAATGCAGTCCCGCAATGTTCACTCCACTGCTGGCTGACGGGCGTTCAAAGCCTGGCACCTCTGCAAGTGCGGTTACGTCGGCGCGGCCGGTGGTCGGTTTGCCGGCGCGGTTGACCCTGTTGCTGCTGCTCCGCGGGTGTCGTCTCGTGGGCTGCGTTCCCCGCCCCGTCCGCTGTTCCGCGACGAGGCCTCCTCGCCGGCCCGCGTGGCCCGCGGAGCGGACGGGCGCGCCCGCTCTCCCCGCGCCCCCGCTGGCCGGCGTCCCCGGGGCGGGCCGCACCGCCGCCGATCGGCACCTGCCGCCCGGCCGTCAATCGGCGCGGACGCACGCGACGGCGCTCGCTGCGCTTCGCACGCGAGGGGCTCCTCGCGTGCACGGGACCCCCGGAGAGAACGTCTGAAGGGCCTTCGGCTGCGGCACACATACGAGCGCAAAGCCAACTAAATAACTCCCTTGTTTACGCCGAGCGAGCGCGGCAGGCCGGGTCGCACGGCGCTGCGGCCGGACGGGCTCGGCGTCGGGAAGTTTGTCCGATTGCTCCGTGTTTGTAGCGAGAGCTCTATAAACCTCATATGTGGGATACCAGTAACCTACTTTGTGTCCTGTAAAGACAGTAACTCCCGTGTATAACGAGATCGCGATGAACAGCGACCCTTGGCCCCCATCCTCCTGTCTGCTTCGTGTGATCGGAGCCTTCCTCGGCTGTTGCGTCTGTAGCTCTTGAGTAGGGAGAGCCGGTACCATGGCCCAGCAGCACGAGCCAAACAAATGCCATTTGTAATTATCGGGCTAGTAATGAGTCAACAGGGTGCAGTGGTTAGCGCATTGTGCTGTCAACCCGGTTTCTTGAGTGATTCCCGGCCAATGTCAGAATGAGGCGGATCGTATGGGACAGGCAACACAAGTCACAGAACCAGAGGACGAAGTAAGATATTGATTTAATAATCGAATCGTGACGATTCATCAAACCGCCGGAGGGTGAATTTCCCGCGTCCCTCGTAATTATTCGGCAGCGGCGACTCCGCCGCTCATTAATTTGGAGAGACGTTCCCCGGCCAAGTGGTGACCCCCTCCCTCCCCCCCGTTACTCTGACCGTCCTCTTTGTTAACCCAACATAAACGCTGACCAGGAAACACAAGCCCTCCGCTGTGTCGCGATGCTGTGTCACGTTGTATTAATTTTACCGCATGCCAGATTTCTTTGATATTTTCCCGTCGTTGTACGGCGAGGCCCTGCCGGCCTCCCCGGGCCCGTTGCGTGAAACCGAAGAATCGTAACAGACCTACTTTCTGCCTGACCGCGAATAATTTGCCAACCGTTGGGTCGGATTCGTTAATCCTTTTACATTTTTCACCGGTCATGCCATGGGATTAAAAACTAAAGCTTCAGAACAACAATAAAATCATCTGTGCAAAGCGAGTACAGTATTATCAAGTAAAAGAACCATTGTAACTAGTTTATGCTTCATGACACGAGCTGCCTTATATTATCACAGGTATAGTAAGGAACGACAGTCAAGACGGTGTCTGGCCAGTGTGGAAGGTTAAGCCAACGTATCCTCTAGAGTCTAGAGGGTCTCTCTAGAGCTCTCTCTGGTGGAGGCCCTTCCACCAGCAGTACCCTGAGCAAGAGATCGCAAGGCTGCACCTTTACCTTCTATATTCCAACGCATCATCATCACTGTCAGAAACCACTTAATCCTGTAAAGGGTCTCGGTGAGCTGGAGCCTATACCGGCAGACACAGGGTGTGAGGCAGGGCTATATGCAGGATGGAACGCCAGTCCATCACAGGGCACCGGGGGGCAATTCACTCCGCAGGCCAATTAACCTATGCAGCAGCGTGTCTTTGGACTGTGGGAGGAAACCGGAGTGCCCGGCGAAACCCCACGCGGACACGGGGAGAGCGTGCAAACTCGTCCCCACTCTAACCCTCTCTAAGCCGCTTAATGGCTTTCTGACGTGTTGCTGTGTCCGTGGCGCTGGCGGGCGGGCGGTCGGGCGGGGAGCCTCTCGGAGCGCGGGGTTGGGCGATGCCGGATCTGCGCGGGGGAGTGGAGGCACAGTGGTGTGTGGGAACACCACGTCTGTCAAAGTTCCAAGCCGCTTGGCCGGCCATCCGTGCGTGAACCCGTCTGTAGCATCAGCGGCAGGGACGGCACCAGCGTGCCTCGGCCGTTGTTTTTAATTGCTACATTTGTTTTGTTTTGTGCGTGAGGTCGCTGTCTAATTGACGAGTAGATTCCTCGCGGGTGGCGTTTGCAGTCGTTACTTTGGCGTTGCGAGGCGGCGGTGGCCGCTCGCTGTCAGTGGGCCCTCGCTGTTGTCGGGGTCCCCCGTGTCTCGCCCGCTCGGCTCGAGGGGGGGGGCGGGGGTGGAACCCCCGTCTCGCCCGGCGAGG
>JAZEWU010000019.1:8191803-8213500 GCA_036362915.1 Geotria australis | reverse complement strand
GTCGAAGTGTCTCAGTTAGACGGTGTGATAGATGTAGCTCCTCTACACAGGGTACTTTGGCCTACTCTTCCACGCTGACCAGACGCCGTGGAGGAACGGTAAACCGATTCCGGATCCTAAATAAACACCTGGGGCTCCTACATCTGCGTAAGCCGTCTCCCCCGAAGTCGCTATATTGGTCGCCAGTCGCTCCGCCGGATCAGGTTTGCTCGCGAAACCCACCAAAGACGCTGCTGCCAAACCGCAGGGGCGGCTGGATAGAATGCCGGCCGGCAGTCGCTCAGTGGGCCGCCGGCTATTTTAGCTGCTGGCTATTGTAGTTGCTCGCGTGCTCACGCATTCTTTGGGGTGGGTGTTTTGTGTGTAAATGGGAGGAGGAGGCGGCGGCGAGAATGTCCCCGTGCGTGTTCTCCCCCGTGTTTCCCTGTGCCATTGTTGCACGCCTTCCAGTTCGAATTCGATCCGATTCTTCGAAGCGTGATGGTGAATGACAGTTTCCCATTGCAACAATTTCTACTTTAGTTGCAGACAGCCCTTCAACATTTAGAGATATAATAGTCAGTGCTGGCCTTAAAGGCGGCGGGCATTCGCCTCTCTTCTCGCTCCAGACCGAGGGGCTTCTGGCATCTGCTGAGCTTCTGGACATCGTTGTCTTTCAGCTCCTTGGCTTCGAAGTGTTTGGTAGAATTTGCAGGTAATAACCAAGTGTTACTTGACAGGGATCGCGACGTGAACGCTTCTACCTTGATCCCCTTCCAGTGACGGCCTGGAGCCCCTGTGTGGGCGAGGGAGGCCGTTGGCCGCGCGGTAACTGAATATCTCCTCCCAGCGTCGCCCGCGGGGTCTGCGCGTCTTTACGACGCGGCGGAGCAGCGGCAGTTGTCGCGCCCTCTGATTTATGGCGACCACTGTGCGTCTGCTTGTGAACCCCTGGCCGTGAAATGGTTGCTGGGTTTAGAAGGGGAACAAAAAACCCCGCAGCAACTCTCACTCCTGTTTTGTTAATCACTGTCGGAAGATGGATGTTCGCAGATTACGTGGACGGCGCCTTTGGTCAATCCACTGCTGGATGAGGGCCTCCCTGCGTCTTTGTGGTCGTGGGGGGGGTTGATTAACCGTTCTTCGGCACACTGCTTGATGCGGCTTGTATGAGGTGGGGTGCATTGTCGTGGGAGCATATACGTGTGCAGTACAGCAGTGTACGTAGCTGCACTGCCCTCTCTCTGCTGCCCGCCGAGTGGCCTCGCTGCAGCCTGCGTGAGCGTTTGGTCACGTGCGTGTGCGTTGCCCGGCGTGCAGGGTGCGCTGGCTCAAGGATGTGAGCGGCAACAAGCAGCAGCTAGACAGCGCCATGGGCAGCCTGCGCGGCTGGCTGGGGGTCATGGAGACGACGCTGGCGCAGCCGATCGTCTACCACGACTTCGAGGCGGCCGAGATCCAGCTGAAGCTGGCGCAGCAGCAGGTACGCGGGCGGCGACCTCCCGGCGCCGGTCGATCGGTTTCCCACCGAGGGAACGCCGGTGCCGACTCGCGGCGAGCACCGGCTGTTACACCGTCACCCGGAACCGCCGCGCGGGTTGCGGTCGATATAAATACTAGCGGGCAGCCCGTGGTACGGACACGACGCTCGCCTGATCCTCGTCACGTGTTCACCGCTCACCTAGCGCCACTCGCTAGTAATCGACACACCCGACCCTTCACAACTGACCTGACGTGTAACTTTGGCCATTCGTGATTCATCAACTCGCCCCGACCCTCGCCTGTCGCAACCTCACCTGACGCTGCGTACGGCACTCAAACCCGCGTGGACCAGCGGTCACCTCGCTTGACGAACCTGAGCCAGCGGTGGAACCCTGGTGGACAACCCTTCCGTACAGCTGACGGTTATTGACTTTCCAAAAGGTGGTGCTTCTCATCGTTGACCCCACGGGGATTATGGTAATGATCGTAAGGCTGGTGGTTGTCACTGTTGTGGTGATAAGTGTGATAATGATGATGATTGTCGTCTTTAAGGATGATGGTGACTCTAAGGTTGATGATGACGAGGTTCATGATGATTACAGGTAGTGGTGAAGAATGTTAAGTACAGTGTGACGATAGATAAATAGATGTTTTTTATTACAGCATAAAATGCCCAGTGAACTTGCAAGCTCTGGAAGCGGGATTCATGCGATACGACAAGCGTACGACGAGCATTGTAACGATGGCGGTGGTGGCCTGATTTGACCCGTCCGCGAGTCGGACTGGCTTTCCGCGGACTGTCAGCCGCACCACCGCACACTGCGCCCTGCGATCGGGTTTTATGGCGAATTGACTCCCATCGAGTCGGTTATCTGGGTTCCACCCTGAACCAACAGTGGAAAATGAAGCCGGCTGTAAATAAGTGACATCTCCAAGCACAACACTCACCGCAGCAGCTGCACACCCTACCATACAGTGGAGCAGCCCGGCCGTCCCGGCCACGCAAACATGACGCTTACAAAGGCACACAGGTGTAACTGCTGCAGCTGCTGCTGGTAGCCGCTTTATAGCTCCTTTCCGAGTTCCCTCCTGTTGCTACCTCAGTGAGTAAAAACATATCCACTAAGCGATGGCGATGCACGTGGACTGTGCTCCGGCGCTCTGGGTATCGACAAGGTGTCATAACCTTAGTCGCCAAAACAAGGCAGTACAGCAAATAATAATTTGATAATTTTAAATGTATAACGCGCACATATATTCATTCAATGTCGAAGGTATTCATTCGACGAAAGAACGCCTTGGAGGCGCGAGGAAAGCGCAGAGGTGGAGGAGGCAGCCAGGCGGTTTGCCGGCGCCAACATATTGCCACACCTAGGCTTCCATCTGTACGGAGGTGGTGTTGCTGACCTCGCTGCCTTGCACGAGTGGGTTTTGACCGCTGTTCCGGGTTCCTCCAACGTCAATAAACACATACGTCACTAATTGGCTGAAAACATCTTAAAATAAAAAGCCAATAAAGGACGCTCCTGAAAAAAAGAGTCCAACGACTCGCGGTGGCTCTCCTGGCTAAACAAGCAAATTACTAACAAATAAATGCACACAGCCTTACGCATCTTCATTACCAGCATTATCCGCATCAGCCATGGTTAATCCACTGCTAGCTGAAAACCTCCGAGAGCTGC
Source organism: Geotria australis (assembly GCA_036362915.1). Lineage (NCBI taxonomy): Eukaryota > Metazoa > Chordata > Hyperoartia > Petromyzontiformes > Geotriidae > Geotria > Geotria australis. The sequence goes on along the minus strand of JAZEWU010000019.1, from coordinate 8,210,357 downwards.
CACCAATTCAGTCAATCCTGCCAAGTAACGATCCACCGAACACGGGCGGATGATTTCATCGCTCGGTCTCCCCGATGCACGCCGTCTCGGGCGCGTCCCGCCGCCTGGCCGCCACTCTCATTATTCAACCGCGTCGCGCCGCGAATTATACAACGGTGTGCGCGTACTGTATGCCTGTGAGCAAAAATGCAGTGCAGTAACTTGGTTCGGCGCTCGAAATAACTCCGAACAAACAAATCTACGCATCGCAGCAAGAAAAAACCCGCTCCGCACTGATAGATGTCAAATGTGTTTTGAAGATTGCAGTCACCGTGTCTAGGTCAACGACGTCGCGTTCGCAGGAAAACTCACCCCGGTTTAGAGGAGAAACACAGCAGCAGGTGTGGTATCCGGACCCTTTCAGAAGGTCCCCATTGTATCCTTTCTCGAGTGGGACTCAAGACACACCCATCCTACACACTCACATTCCTGCAGGAGGCCTTGCGTCGGACCTATCCGTTGGCCAGGTTCCCCAAATCACAGCATCCAAACCGTGCCGAACCGCGGCACCGTGAAATGAAAGCCCCCACCGCCCCCCCCCGCTGCCGCGTGTTGCGTGTGGCGGCGCCGATGCACGTCCTCGGCGTTGGCGGCGTGGGGGCCCTCGCGTGTGTGGTTGTGCATTCTATAATTCACAGATTAGGATTATAAGAGCATTAAAGGCTCTGGGAGTCGCGTAGATTTTTTTTGTGTTTAATGAAGGTGTCAAAGTTTGGAAGGAACACGATCGTGCGTTATTCGGGGAGCGGGGTGGGGTTGGGGACAGTGGGCCGGGCGCGGCACCGGCTCGCTCACCTGTTGGCTCGTCGGAGCGCGCCGAGGCGTGACCGGGAGCCACGGGAGGGAGACGGGGGGCGATGAGGAGGGGGTGGGGCGTGGGAGCCGATCTGCTGCACCTGTATCCACGGAACAGTCTCCCTGGCAGCCCACTCCGCTCGCTATTCCGACCGCCGAGCAGGAGCGTGGGAGATCGCGCGGCGAGCGGGCGAGGCGCGGGCGAGTGTGGATGTGACAAGACTGGCGATTGCGCGTGGCGGGGGATGAGATTAACTGGGGCTCCGGCCGTGCTATGACACGGTGGCCGGAGCGGACGTTGGCTCGAGCTCGCCGTCGCTTCGGGGCGAGCCGGGACTCGCACGCAGGTACGGTAATGAGATGGTGCCGCCTACGCTCGCTTGCGCGGCACGGTAATAGATTTTTTTTATTTACGCGGGCAGTACGTATGCGTGTCGTGACGGGTGATCGAGTCCCCCTTTGTACTGCACGCGCGGTCACCTGGTCGCGGTAATGATGTCGTGGGAAAAGGGCATCGGGATGCTTGCGCCGTGTAATGGCTAACGATCTCTGAGACGTCAACGGTATTCTGCGAAAGTCTTTCCGCGTGTGTAGGGAAACGTAATAATTTAAACCTGCGATTTGAAGTCAGCCGGCGAGGTGGCTGAGCGGTTGAGCGAGTGGCTCGCAATAATCAGTTTGCGGGTTTAAATGCTGGTTGGGGGTCGGCTGATCATCCCCCCAAGGCCAACAACATGAGTTTCACTGCATGGGGAAGTCAACAGTGGTTGTCCTCCGGATAGACTCGCCCCTACCATAGGAATGAGGTATTTCCACCCGTAGCTTAGGGCCGCATGCGGCAGATGAGCACCGCCTCATTGCTCATGTGGAATAACCTTGGACATTTTTTCTGCCAAACAGAAATGCTATTACAAAGACGACCCAAATTCAACCGTCATTGTGGCCGCCGTAAACTTTGCACGTGTAACAAAGTTAATGTTAATTTACAGCCGGTCAAAGTCCCGTATTAGGGCCGCGCCGTTGGATGGTAAACAGTGTGTAGTTTGGGCGAATCGCCCGCGCGGCGTGACGCCTGTCACGTCCGTCACGCGGCCGACGGCTCGGCGCTTTGACGCGCGTGTTATATCGGCGACGAGTGAGCGTGTAACATTTGTAAGCGAGTTGACGTGGCGTGCTCGCGGTATTTTTAAGGCGCGTACTCCGCCAGCATGATGTACGCGGTGGGAGTTAGAAAAATACACGATACGCGGCGTCGCAAAAACCCGAATATTGCCGTCAGCTGAAATGCGTAAACACGGGATTTTTAAATGCGCATTTTAATGATCGAAGCTGCTTTCATGCGAAATTATATTCGGCAGCCTTCAAATAATGTAATGCTCGTGAAGCGCGTGAGGTTTGTTATTCTCGCCGAGCGATGCGGGCGCGTCGAGGTGAATCGCGTCGCCGGTCATTGACGACGCCGTAATCGCACGACGCCCCTCTCCCACTCACAATGAGACACCCAAGCTGTTTAAGCCGGGAAGAAGGAAAAGTGGAGCTTTCACCATTGAGCTGCCGGGACAGGTGCACCATTGCTTGCGGAGCGCGTTTGTGCAATCACGCACAGGGATTCTTTTGTGAGCCGGTATTTGATTCGGTCCCAGTGCCACGCGATCTTATTACTCTCGCGGCCCGTGCACGCTTACATAAGGGCCACTGTTGCGTTGCGAGTCTGCGCAGTCCTCTCTCGCAAACTGTACCTTGTTTCAAACTGTCCCCGGTGAATTCACGGGCATAAACAATGGGCAGCGGTGATGCACGCTGTTGCGAATTACGCCGAGGATTCGGCTCGAGGGACTTTGTTTAACCCCGAAATAAAATCCACACGGAATAAGGTTTTGATGTTCGGCTATTAAGCCTCGTTGCGGGCTTCAATAGGTGATTTTTCGCGACTGTTTTCCTTTGTTGACGTTTTCCCGCATGAAAGTGAACAGTTTTCATCGTTCACAATTACATTATTAGGTGTTTTTGTAATTTCTTCCCGATTCGTTTATGCCAAGACACAACACCGATGGAACGTTAATTGTTAAAAGTAAAATCCCGATTCGAACTCGGGGTCTCGGCGGTATCGGCTCTGGGCGTTGCCACAGTGAGACTCGTGGGCTCTCCGGCCACCTCTGTGTCTCCTAACCCAAGTGTGTGCAACACATGGGCCGCGGGCCAGGTCCAGCCTGAAACAGAATTGTATCAGGCCCGTAAAGAGTAATCAAAAATCAATCAAATTGTATTGAAATCAATTTGGTTGATTTTTGGCTTGTGTTAAAATACACTCGTATTTTGACATAGGCCTATACCACTCTAGCCTGCTGTAAATGTTCTATGAACCTGCAAGGGGAGCGGGGAAGCGGACATGGAGCTGACCCTCAAACATAATGAGCGCACCCCTGTCGTAACGTAATCCCACGTCGACGCCGTAACGCTCCGCTGCTGGATGGTAGCTGGTGTCGTGGAGGAGGAGGGCGAGGCGTTGCAGCTCGCGTGCGTCTCCCGCAGGAGCTGCAGAGGGACATTGAGGAGCACGGCGCCAGCGTGTCGTCGGTGCTGAGCGCGTGCGGGGCCCTGCTGCAGGACTGCGACGCGTGCGCCGGCAAGGCGGAGAGCGACGGCCTCTCGCAGGCCACGCGCGGCCTCGAGCGGCGCTGGAGGAACATCTGCGCCACCGCCATGGAGCACCGGCTCAGGTGCGCCCGCCGTTCGTTCTGCGCCGACCCCCGAGATTGGGAGGAGCGAACGCAAAATGCAAAGTGCAAAGTGCGGCCAGCTCACCATTATTCGGGTTGATAGCGGGATGGGGAGGGACTGCTCGGATTAAACAAAAACGTGGATCAGGCCATTTCTATTTTAAATGTTATTGGTTTTAATCAAAGCGAGCACTGCCCGTGTATTTGTGTGGGATACACGGCTGGGGAGGAGGCATGATGTCGGGCATTTGTTTGGTGTAGTGGGGCACATTTTGGAAAGGTTTTACGAGCAAATAAAAGTGAAACGTTGGCAGCAGCTTCGACATTCTAACAGTTGTGTGCGCAGACCCTGGTATCGAGCGAGCGCTGTCCAGACCGCTGTAATTACCGCTCGCTGCATGATTGCACACACGACACATTACTGTTTTGTCCACAAAGAGGTAATGGAGCTGCCGCGCGGCACGGCGCGTACCTGGCCGTGGGTGTTGTTACTCGAGGCCTCGGCGGGTCGTGGTCGCGGATCACAAAAAGGAACAAAAGATGAGCTCTCGCGCCATTCGGGTTTACCGTATTTCCAAAAACGCAAGGATCCATTTTGTAATCTAGTTCAACGGGAAGTTCAGCAGAGGGCAGTTCAGCGGAAGCTACAGTTATACTGTATATGCTCCCTCTCTATGCTGGTCACCTTCAACCCACACTGACCGGCACGGGGAAGTACGGTCAGATAACACCCACGTAGCAATGGGGGGTGGGCCTCATTCAACAGTGGATTGACAAATGGGCCACACATGTACAGAGCTGTTCGAATTGCGCGTGTGGATTGACGCCAACACAATTTGACCCGTTGCTGCGAATGACGGCCACGGGGTGTCTGATGCCCGTTTTACAGCCGTCATTTCGGACGCAAATGGTCGCGTTGGCGAGATAGCCGAGTACGTGATGGAGGTCTTGTCTCGCGGCTGCCACGGCACGCGATGGCAGCGGGCTGTGAGGGGCACGGGGCGTCGAGCCGCACTCTGGCCTGGCCACTTGCGCCTGCACCGTGCGGAGCGTGGTTGTTGTCGAGTGCCCTCGTGTCGAGGGCTCTCGCCGGCTCGACCGCCCTCTCGCCCGCCCTCCCACTCGCTACAACTCTAGCGAGGCATCGGCGCAGATCGTGAATCCAGACTCTTAGTCGTAATGTAGACGTGAACGGAACGTTGAACGAAGATTATCGCACGTGCTAACTTTGTGGCCCAGCTACACATGTGGGCAGTTTCCAATCAATATGTCCATGAATCCATGGTTCGATCAACCTTTGAACATGACTAAATGTGACATTTATATTTAGATGTTTATCCACCCACAATGCGCCTGATTGGTTAGATGAGGCGAGCTCAGCGGGGTTGAGCCTGCCCAGCGCTCGTGTGGGCGGCTGCCGTGCCCGCCAGCCGCCAGCTTGTACCGTTGGCTGTCGGGGCCGCGCAGACAGCCGCGCAGCAAAATCAATGGTTGTACCGCGCGTCTATGCTCCCATTTCTGCGCTCCCCACCCTTCGCCAAACCAAACCCACGAGCTTGGCGAAGTATGGTCAGTCTGACCCCGACGACCCGCGCGGCGTGGGGGATGTCCTCGTCCACGGTAACGGTGCGATACGCGCGCGAGCGCGCGTCACTGCGAGTTTGCGATCGTCCCGTGCGACGGGGGCCCCGCGGGCGGGGTGCGTGCCGCCCGCCGCCGCTCACCCGCGCGCCGCCCCGGTCCGCGCCCCCTCCCCCCTCCCCCCGTGCCCGCCGGCAGGATCGAGGACACGTGGCGGTTGTGGCAGAAGTTCCAGGAGGACCACACGCGGCTGGAGGCGCGGCTGGTGGAGTTGGAGCGCACGGCCGCGTCGCCCAGCTCCTCGCTCGTGCTCTACACGCAGGCCAAGGAGGAGCTCAAGCGCTTCGAGGTGAAACCCCACCCCCCGCCGCGTCGCTCTCATGCGCCGCCGTATCGTAACGCGTGTCGTAACGTGAAATTTGATCTTAATGCGATACTAACGTTCTTACAGAGCGTCCGTCGTCAAGCGATTTCATCGTATTGTTAGGCCACCGTAAAGCGAGGGACCACTGTACAGCCAAAGTGAAATGTCTCCTGACTACCGAGTGCATGGGGCGGCGGCGCTTATTGCCGAGCAGCGTTAGCGACGGCGCCGCCGGTGAGTTTATCGGCGACGACGCCGGCGTTCGGCCGACGATCGCGACGCAGCCGGTGCCGGCCGTTCCATGGCCGCCGTCGCCACCCTCCGCACGCCACCACAACGCCGCCCTCTCCTCGTCCAGGTGGTCCAGCGGAACGTGCACGAGAGCCTGACGCAGCTGGAGCTCGTGAACAAGCAGTACCGGCGGCTGGCGCGCGAGAACCGCACGGACGCCATGTGCTGCCTCCGCCGCATGGTGCTGAGCTGCAACCAGCGCTGGGACGAGCTGCAGCGCCGCGTCACCGCCATCCTGCGCCGCCTCAGGGTGAGGACACGCGGGCACGGGGATCCCGCGGGCGCCCGCTCCCCGCCATGAGATGTTTATCGAGACAAACAGACTGATAGATATTTATTTTTACAGCAGGAAATATACAGGGAGCTTGCAAGCCCTTTACGGGATTGCTGCGACACGAAAGATGTGGCCGTTTGGCGAAACCAGCGGCGGGTACAACCGCGGCGGCTGCGTCGTCGTTCGTGTGTGTCTTGTTTGATTTGGTGCGGGCTTCGTTTTGTTAAGTGTGAGAGGAGCGGTGAAATATCTTCGTTCCAAATCACCCTCGCGGGCCTTGTGATCTCCTGCAAGTGCTTCTTCCTCCACCCCCGCCGAGTTCTCTTTAGCGATGTGCTCGCCAAACCCTTGGTCCTGTCTCCCTGCCCCGACTCCCATCCCCCATCAGCACTTTGTGAGCCAGCGCGACGAGTTTGAGACGACGCGGGAGAGCCTGGTGGTGTGGCTCACGCAGATGGACCTGCAGCTCACCAACCTGGAGCACTTCTCCGAGTTCGATCGCGAGGTCAAGCTGCGCCAACTGCGGGTGAGACGCCTGCACCGTCCGTCATCTGATCGCGTTTCCTTGAATCGGCCAGGCGGCAAAACCGATTTGTATTTTGTTATCTGGCGTCGTGTATTTATTGATACTTTCCAACGAAGGTCGCGAGTGTTGATGCGCCGGCCCTGTCCTTCGATGTCGTTGCCCGCGCGCGATGGTCGCGGCCGCGCAGGCCTACCAGCAGGAGATCGAGCTGAACACGGCGCGCATCGAGGAGCTGATCACGCACGCCGAGGAGCTGATCCAGAAGAGCGAGCCGCTGGACGCCGCCGTCATCGAGGAGGAACTCGAGCAGCTGCGGCGAGACTGGCAGGACGTGTTCGCGCGCGTCGAGCGATACCTCACGCGCATCCACGGCCTCTTGGTGAGCGGCGCCGCCTCGCGGGTGGGCCAGGCTCGCGTCAGACGACGCGGATCCCAACATTTCTCTTTGTGCGGACCACTAGATGGTCATCAAAAGCTTTTGCCGACCACAACATACGCAAGTGGTTTAATTTTATATATATATATAGCCTTTGGCTGATGGGGGTCAAGATTAAATTTCAACGGCTATTCAAACGCAGGAATTTCTAATCGTGTATTTTTTTTTTGCTGTAATTATTTTTATAATACGGCTCACCGACTCGCGCGCACAGAGCATAGCTGACCAATGAAGATCCGGAAACAGTACCGGTTGGGATCCGATGGGATGTTTGGCTGCGCGCCTGCTCATGTCCGACGAACCTAAACGGCACGCCGCGCCGCCCGGCGCCGTCCGCCTCTCCCGCAGTTGGTGGTGACCGACGATGACGACGACCCCTCGGACCCCGACACGGAGCCGGAGGAGCTGGACGGCGCCCCGCCGAGCGTCGACGGCCTGGGCGGCGGCGGCGGCGGCGTCGGCGTCGCGGCCGTCCCTATCGCCGGCTCGGCGGGCGACCCGTGCCTCCTGCGGCCTTCGGCCCTGCGCAACCCGGCGCTAGCCCACCCCTCGGGACGGGACACGCCCGCCAGCCTCGAGTGGGACTACCAGTTCGACATCACGCGCGTGGAGGGCGCGCCCGAGAGAGGCGACGACGACGAAGACGAAGACGACGACGACGGGGGATACGATGACGCGGATGGCACCCTCACTGGTACGCAGGGGGAGAGACGGTGGCTCACGGGGGTCATTGGCTAAAGGGCACGCGCTATTTATTTACAGTACTTAACCGCTGGATTGTCGAAAGCCCACGTCGCCGATGAAAAATCTTATTGATGACGTAATTACGAGTACGCAAAGGTATACAATCCCATTTGATTTTGAGTATGGACACAAATAATAAAATTGTTTAGAGAAGCATTTCACCAAAATGTGATAATGTATTAATTATGCTATTATGATCTTACAAGAAAGACTTATTGCGTGTCAAGACTCTTTCTCTGGAAAATAATGCTTTAGGATTATATGATTAATTCCTTTTTAATGAGTGGTTTCCATGTGGGACAAAACCAAAGCAGGTTGATTTATGAACCCAATTACACGAATAATAACAACTGAAAGCCTAAAACCCAGCTATCTGCACGATGTTCACACGGCACTTGCTGAGCCAGATAGTCCGGCCGTCTGTACACCGGAGCATCGTACTGTTCTAAAGGTCAAACTGTTGACATTTTGACATTTCCCTGGTAACATCAATCATCACTGACAACCAGTTCAGGTGGAATTGCATGCCAGTTTATTACCGAGTTACAAATACACAGCACACAGCTCTGCGAGGCTGTCTGCTCCGCGCACAGCCTCCTCCGCCAGACTGGCGCAGAGACGCCGGCCGTGCCGACGGGCCCAGCACGTGCTACTGTGCGGTTTTGTCCTTTCAGATATAGGTGTCACTGAGACGCATGAGGCCTTCATCGCTCAGACAGAAAGTGTCCTCAGGTCATCAAGTGGTATGATGCAAGGCACGGCGGGTGTTGCGCTATGCATGCTCATTGCCACCCACTGCTAACACCCCCCCCGCCTCGCCGCCGCTGCTGCCCTCCAGCAACTCGGGGAAAGTCTTACATCGCTTTCCATGCAGCCTTGCGCCTGGCGCGGCAGGCCAGATGGAAATATGTCCGGCAACCTGGCTTCCTAATTCCCATGTTGTGTGGCATCTCATTTCAGAATAACCCCTTGCAGGTTTTGACGTAACTTTATGTACGGCCTCTTTACCAGTCACTAATTGCTGTGGTAATTGCTGTGTCTGTGGGGTCACCACAGCTGTTCGTTAAACATGATCATCGCTGCTTTTGACGTTGGTTGTCGTCGTTACCGATCGGTGTTGATTAACATCTGTTGCCGATTTACCCTGAATTCATGCTTATCTGTATCATCGTCTTCATGATCAATACTGTAAGCCCCAGAGTCGGAAAAATACATGATATCGAACGTCTGTCCTGACAACTGACAACGTAAAGTCGAACAATCCTGAGAATATGAATTGCATTTTATACATTCACGACAATGTAAAATGACAAACATCTAGTGAAACGAGGCATCAGTTTATATCGTTATTCTATTTGGGATGCGTAACGTGTGTGCCTGTTTTAAATGCATGCATTCTAGTGTTCATGATTATTATTTGTTCCCCGAAGCTTTATTAATCCTCCCACAGGCAGCATGCCTTCGAACATTTGATGAAATGCACAATAATGTGCAAAGATAATTGGACAATATTCACTTAAAGCTACTAATTTCCTAACGGAGTATAGTGTTACTGCACGTTTTCTGTTTTGTAATGCAGCATCGGAGATTTTAAAAACAGCGACCGTGTAAGGAGACCTCCATATTTATTCCGTGACGTGAATTCTGCCGATTCACAAAGCGCGAACTGACGTCCTCTCAGCCGTGTCGACCTGTGCGGCGCCGTGCGGAGGGTACGGCCCGCACGCGGCTCGCCGGTGACGCCGATGACGATGCCATCTGATTTGATGAACGGCAGATGGAAACGCGAACGTCCTGGAGCTCCAGCTGCAGCAGCTGAACATGGCGCTGGAGGCCACGCGCTACCACCTGCAGCAGACGGAGCATTTCCTGAGCCGGCGGACGCCCACGGGGCCGGACCTGGACGGGACCTACGAGCAATACGTGAGTCTGGGAACGGGGTCTGTCCCGTGACCGCCTGTCGGCGAGCCCCCGACGACACTTCACGCGGCCTCAAGTTGCATATGGCCTGGCACGAGCGTTGCGGTGATGTCACCGCCGCTTAGTGGCAAATGGCGGTTGTTGTGTGTTGCGTGGGGTTGGTGTAGCGTGTGCTTCCTGGGAATAGTGTGGTGTTGCTGCGTGAGGGTGGTGTGCCTCGTGGGGACGATGTGGTGACGCAGCATGCTTACCTGTCGCACGGCCCCGCAGATGAAGCTGCTGACCGAGTGCCAGAGCAGCGTGGAGCGCGTGCGCTGCATGGGCAAGGCCCTCGTGGAAGGCCAAGAAGAGGGCAGCCACGCGACGGGCCTGCAGCAGCAGCTCTCCGGTACGTGCTGGCGAGGCTGTTGAGCGTGCAGGTGGTGCAACTGTAGAGCGGTCCCTGGGTTCGACGAAGAAGAGGCGGCGAAATCGGACGGGAAGCCGCTTGCGCCTCCTCCCTGCGCGTGTTTAGGCACGGCACCCCCGGCCATCCAGCCAAGTCATGCAAAGTTTTGTCTGTTGCATGCGCGTTTTTGTGTGCATGTGCGTGTGGGGAGCGGTGGCGTAGCGGTTAGCATGCTGTGATATGAACCCACCCGGTGACCCGAGTTCGATTCCCGTTCACGGCCAACAGCGGTGACGATTTTCTGAACCGTTCCTGGACCTCCTCTAGGTCGACTCGGCCTCAATTGAGTACCCGGTGCATCCTGTAAACAACGCCACTCGGGAGACAAAGGCAGCCAGGCGTGGTGTTGACCACCAACCCCCGTCGTGCGCCACGTTAGCCTTCACAGGCCGTCACAGTTAACCTCACTCGACCCTCCAGTCTGCTAACGCTACGCGGGGTCCCTTTGCCTCTGCGGCGGAGCGCAGGCGTGTTCGAGCGCTGGGAGGAGCTGCGCGAGCAGGCGCAGGCCAAGGAGCAGCGCATGGTGTCGCGGCTGCAGCAGTGGCGGCAGCTGGACGTGCAGGCGCGCGAGCTGGCGCGCTGGCTGGACGGTGCGCAGGCCGCGCTGGCCGAGTGCGGCGCCTCCGCGGCCGCACGGTCGCCGCAGCTGCCCACGCTGCAGCTGTCGCTGTCACAACTGCGGGTGAGCACGCCGCGGCTTCCTGCCTGCCGCGCGGCGTCGCTACGTGTTCACGGTCACGCTCGCGCTCGCGTGAAGACTCGACAGAATAACAACAGGTGTTGTCTTGTAATCTTGTAAACGTCATTCGTCGTCGGCAGCTGTTGCTGGACGAGGCCTCCGCCAAACCATGTCGGTCTCCCGTTGGCTCGCGATGCAGTGATTGATCTAGCCCCTGCACGCGAGATTATCTCGTCGTTTGTTTTATTAACGATGTCTAATAGGCATGATTAACGTTGACACTTACACTTGAGGCAGATCGTGCATTCATGGCGTTGTAACTTTACCAACTGGCGATTGTCCTCGGAAGCATAACGCGATGTCCAGATATGACATCACACATGACATCATCGAGAGTGGAGGCATGAGCGGAACATGTGAAATGATCAACTTAGTTGACGAGGCTTATTTTTTTCCAAGCTGGTTTTAAGTCGCAGATAGCAGGGTATTGCAGCGGTTCCAAAACTTTCCCTGTTCACGGCGCCCTTAGTGTATCAGGATTTTTTCCAGGGTGCCCAAAGTCAGAAAATACATGGCATATATCGAAAATTTGGAATATCCCACGGCGCCCTTGCGGGTTAGTTGCGGAGCGCCGCGGCGCACACTTTGGGAACCTCTGCCGTATCGGATACGGTTTGCGAGCGTTGCCGTGGGTGCTGCGCGTGGTGCGCAGGAGCTCCGGGAGGACGCGGAGTCGCGCTCCCCCCTCGTGCTGTCGCTCACGCTGGGCGCGCACGAGTTGAAGAGCGCGTGCGGCGACGAGGAGGACGACTCGTGGTCGGGCACCGACAGCGAGGCGGACGGCCCGGCGGCGCGGGGCTGCGTGCCCGGGAGCCGCCCCACCGCCGGCCAGACGCTGCTGCAGCTCCTGCCGGACGTCCTGCGCAGGTGGAAGGGGCTGAGCGCCGGCCTCGAGGAGCTGGAGCACTCGCTGCTCGACCGCATCAGAAACGTCCGCGCGAGTCGCAAGGTGAGTTCGCACTGGAGTTTTCTAAGATAAGAATTTGACGTTACTGAGCGACCACTGTTGACTTTTCACAATGTACTACTTGTTTTTAGCAAATCTAGAGGAAATGTAGCAGCCTGTGGGAGTAACTTGTATCCAAACAAAATAAAAATGTCATTGTACGGATGTAAGTTTTCACGGCTCGATGTATGAGAATTGCTTTCCACAGCTGTTTATTTGGGATGGCTGTGTCGAGTGTGTCTTCGCTCTCGTTCGTGACGTTTCGCCTCCCACGCTGGAGGCACCTTCAAGAGTTGGAGGTGAAATGTCACGAGGGAGAGATAAGGAACACGGTGACACAGCTATCCTGAAAGGACAGCTATGGAAATTAATTCTTTAAAATGTTTATTGTTGTTTTATTCTTAACAGATGGAAGGCGATGAGGGCAGCCATCCGTTGGTGAATACCGACGATCGAATTCACAGGTATTCACTCTTGCTGCTACTGTGAAATTAACATGAAAAAAACGATGAAATGTCATAACACTATTGCTCATTTAGAATTAGGTGTCATGTGCTAATATTACAATTTGAAATATGTAATTGGAAGCTCTTCCAACTTACGTTTTATTTATGCAATGATACAAAGTTGAGACTGAATAACATTTAGCTAAAATAATCCACTTTACTATCAAATTACAATTCATAATTTTAAGTTGCACGTTCTCATAATGTATCATATCACATTTTCCTAATTTCATTGTCATGGCATGTTACGATGCATCCATGCATTGAGTTGAAGTATTTCTTGCACTCAGTGTGTACCGATACATGCTAGATAGCGGCCTATAAACATGGTTGTAACTAAAATCTGTACTTTATCACACCTGTACTGTCTCAGAATGCCCGTGAACTAGAACCTAGCAGCTCATTCAGCACCTTCTGGTGAATAAATGCTATCTTAATCAATTAATTGTGTATGATAATTGTTTAGTGATTATCCAAAGGTATGCGACTTTGCATTTTACATGCTACATTTAGGCTCAAGTACCATAAAATACTTTACAGACGATACAAAAATGTAATCAACAAAAAATAGCAATGCATACATTATCAATTCAAATCGTGACAATCCATCGAATCTCTTGACAGTGTGAATCGTTCCGTGCCTATTTGTATGCAGCGAATGCCTGTACGTTTACGCGATGCGCTAAATAATTGCATCTGGACATATCGATGCCTTCATTTGTCGTCGCTCTCCGTAGCGGACGTGACAGTTTGGAACGGGCCACGGCGGCCTCGGTGGCGCCGCAGCAGAGCTCGACGCCGGCCGGAGGCGCAGCGAAGGAGACGCTGGGGTCGTTTGCGCGGCGCGTGGCGTTCGCGTCGCTGCCCTTCCAGCTGATGCTGCTCCTCGTGCTGCTCCTGCTCGTGTACCTGATGCCCTCCACGGAGGAGCACCCGATCTGCGCCCATGTCAACAATTTTGCCAGGTCCTTCCACCCGATGCTCATTTACACCAACGGGCCTCCGCCGACGTGACGGCCTGTTGCGCAGATGGTGACGGACGCGCCCAGGGGCGTCAACGTTCAAGCGGCGTCTGGGAGCGGTGGCTATGAGGGTACAACAATATTCACAATTAGAGTTTCTGTTTAGATGGCTAAATATCAGCCAGTTTTCGGCCCGATTTGTAAGTGAATATAATTTCTGGTGCATCCCTTAAAGTCACACACAAGCAAGGAAGCATCACATACTGTGCATCAACTCAAAGCATGACTGTTTCACTATAATATATGCAAGAAACCTGCCCAGCTATTTTTGTTTCCAATATGCAAGCCCTGGGCGCATGCTGTCTTAATCTTCAAACTCACGAACAGAATTCCACAACTACTTGGCCAGCAATGCCTGTAAGAGGAGACTCACACGAAGGCTCCATCGCATTTTCAAATACGTTTTCCACCATCGAATATCCGTGTGACGTTTGGATGGCTCGGCGGCCACTCTGTGAACTTGGGTGTTCTCTTGTGCGATGCTGAAGCCTGACCCCTGCTCTCTACCACGCACATCTAGCTTTTCTGAAGCAACCATCAAGTTACAGGTGAATTGTCAAGCCACGCTGGTGCACGCAATGGAGTGATGGAGCAAGGCGCGCACACTGGCCTCATCGGATTGTTGAGGCCAGTGTGCACCGAGCAAGGCCTCATTTGTTTTGCAAAGAAGGTTGTATAAAGATGTGTGCGGGGTGCAGGGAGTGGTTTCCCATTACATTTTCGGTTTAGATTCTTGTCTATACGTGGAAACTAAATCATTATTTTAATATATGCATAACTTTAATTGTTTTAGTTTTCTTATGATTCAACACTGTAAAAACTTTCACCAGCAATTCTGGCCAGACAGCCAACATACAACATCCTCAAATGTAGCAACAGCTTTTTGGTACCCTCTCTGCCTGGCAACTACAGCCTTCTCGTACAACCAACAGTTGACACCAGGAGTGGCAGTCATGTAACATGGCATATACTATTGCTGTAATCTAAATCTGTAATTTCAAACTAAAAGCCACATGCCTTGATGTCTTGTGAGGGACTTGCTTAAATCATGGATCTCGATAAGTTGGACTGAGCTGAAAAGAGCGCTTTAGTCCCGAGAGCTAAGCTTGGTTTTTATTTGTGGCCACTGACGGGCTCCTCCAGAGACATGAACTCCATCCTGTCGCCCGCACCAGGAATATAAAATAAACACGGTCCCCCATGGCATTATCCAAATATACAGTGCTCTATCGCGTGGCCTCTAAGCTATTATTTTATGAGGGAAAACTCTTTGAGGTGATTAACCTCACCCCAAGTACTAATATTTGGCCCAGGATGAAAGCTAAATTCAAAATGTACTGGTCTCAAACCAAGAGTCTAAAACACTGATAAAATGACAGCTCACAGGTTACGTGATGGGGCTTGGTGCATTACGATGATGCCCTGGGGAAGCCTGGGCTTTATTTGTGGTGTGGGAGCATGTCAGCAGCCAGCATAAAACTCCAACAGCAAAGCCCATGTTCTTACACAAAATTCAAGGGCTACTGTTTTCACTTGCGATCCATCTTGTGTAACATTTTCCATGGTGACGTTTTTTTATTTCTCTTTAGATGACTTGTTTAAAAAAAAAAAAATTGTGTTGTGTGATTTGAATTTGAGTAGCGTTTTTACATAGCCAATCATTAAGCAATGTTTTCAATGAGTAGGTGAACACCACTGAAACTCAGAATGGGCTCAACCGTGCAAACGCATGACAGTACAATTGATGCATCTGGCACCCTCACTGTAATCCCCTCCTGCTGGTTTGCGAAACGCTTCGCCACATGGTGCTCGTACAAAAGGCAGTCTGTACGCTTGCAGTTGTGCCTCCTCTTAAAGCACAACAGCATTTGCACATGTAAAACACTAACAGTTTTAATAACGCTAACCTTGTACACTGTTCAGCGCACTGTGTATGCATATGTATAGATATTTATAAAACCATATACCGTAGCCTGTATATAAATATATTGACCAATATTTGGGGTTTTTTTCATTTCAGTATTATCAGCATTATAAACAATAGAAAGCATACACAATTTGTTGTAGTACGAGATGATTAATTTTATAACTTTAATACAACAAATCCACACAACACTGGATCTTAACATTATTGAATGCAGAACACGATTTCTGTAATCGTGTTTGTTTCCCCTTATTGAGGGTACTAAACAGCGAATCGGAATGTTTGAAGATGTTTGTCTTTGGTCTTTGTTCACAAGGCTGTTGTTAGGGCATCAGAATGTTGTTGCATGGCCCCTGTGGCTTTTTGCATCACTAGCTCAGCTCGTGCACCGGCTGTCCGCTGCCAGTCGCATATTTATCTGTGCTGTAAATGTGTGCATATTAAAAAAAAACAAATTCTGTGTACATAATGCACATAAAGGAGGACGCGTACGCCATTATGAATAACATTGTGTTTTAGTGAGCGTTGTTGGACGAGGATCACAGGACTTGTTCGCATGAATGAACACGGTGCCTGTGTGGTGATGAGCGTTAGCGCATGTGGGACAGCAGGTGAATACCATGTGTCATACCGAAACGAAAAAAAGTTAAGTTCTTGACATCAGGGCAGATCTCAACGCCATTCCTCAGCTGCGCGCAACACAATGTTGCATTTTTATTCGTCCAGCCTTCTCCGTTTATCCTGTGCTATATATACCGTATGGTGTACTGTAGGTTATCAACTGTGTTTTTAGTTAGTCAATGTTCATTTCCAGCGTCTCTTGAATCGCACGTGAGAAAAGCCACAGTGCGGTGGATTTGTTGTTGACAAGTGCTCATCTCCATTATTGTGAAGACATGCACTGTAAAGCTGTGACAGCTGGAGGGCTAAGTGATGAAATGTGGAGTTCACCAAACGGGCGTGAGAAGTGAGCATGCGCTTCATCACGAAGAATATTTTGTTTATAAACTCCTGTTCAGGGTGTTGTGTATCTGTGTCAATGGTAACTCACAAGTCCAACGGACATCCTGTTCAACGTGTGCACCTTTGTGAAAATTCCACTTGTCTTTGGGCTGTAAAATGAATGGCTGCAATAAGGTACTATTTTTAAGTGTGTCCTTCATGGCTGTTAGTAAGCCGCTTGTAGTGATTTGGTAAATGAATGATAACATTTATAAAACTAATGTCACCCTTTGGGTAGACCTTAAATTGGTCCATTGCTAATATACATCACGTAGATATTCCAAAATGACTGGAAAATTCAAATCTATTTAATGAGTTGAAGGACTGTAATCGGAATGGTTTCTCAAATATATACTATACCTTTGTAAGAGAACTTTGCTATGTTTAATAGTGATTAGCTGATTGTGGTTGGCCCAGGTTGAAGTACATTGAACACTAAACACATTGCTCAGAATAAGCAGATCATAAAATGTTGATACGATTAATGTGTATAACGTCAGTGTTAAGAATTGAGCGTTCTCCCTGGCGAAGGCCTACAAGCCTTCTGTTTGTTTTACGTTTATTAAAGTTATTGAAATAAACCATGAATAATAATTAAATTGGCTACTTGAATACAATTCGAATTACTTCCAAGTTTAATGACAAAAACATTAGTTCAAGATTTATGTTGGAAATAGGTATTTGAACAAAGTGCTGTAATCAGGGTGATGTATTATTGGCTTCACAAAGTGAAATTGGGACTGAACTTTGAAGCTTTTATTTAATTGCCAAGTGTTTGACGTGACATTTATTGAGAGCCAAAGTTCTGGACTGCATCTGTGATTCATGGGTTTTCACTTTTCCCATTGAAGTTACTGGCGTTAATCGTTTGGCTTTGTGTTGCTGCCATTCCTGGAGTTTATGTTGTTTGTGAAGTCACCTGAGGGCCTTTTTTGGCTCTCGGGTGACTCCATAACGCGTCACCACACGTAAACGCATCCCCATCACGTGACATCCGAGAACGTGAAAATACATTCATGAGCAATCGCCCTGTGAAAATCTTTGTTCTGTTAAAGTACTGTCACGTTCATTGTACTGGAAGCAAGGTAAGCACATGAAAACAATGCATTGGTTCTGATGGATTTCACTGTTTCAGCGGTACTGTTTTCATGTGTTTGTGTTTCAGTGAATCCTATACATTGTTCACCTTAGCATGAAGCACAATAGCTGTACATACAGCCACCACGGCCCACGGCGAGCCAGGTGTTGACGTGCACTAACGGTCCTGTGCCTTTTATAAGGATGGCCACTCAGTAGTTGAGGCGCTGCACAAATTCCAGTCGGGCCACGAACACATCACAGTGGTGTACCTGGGTTTTCCATCTCTCCATGTGCACTGCTGGATCATGGCCCAGCCCTCCATCGTGCCCATCATGGCTAAACTTCAGACCACCCCCCCACCTCTACTAAAAAGTTAAAAACTCAAATGAGAGCCTAAATCAACAAAGGATTAAAAAGAAGGAATGACGTTGCCTCCAGGTATGAGTCCCAAGCCCAGTATGTTGGCCTGGCTATGGGTCCATTGTTGACCTGAATTCAGACTAATTTACAAAATGGTGTGTCACGGTGTGCCGTGGCATCATCCTAAATTTACGAATAAAGACCCAATGCAATAATCCACCAATATAAGTTCGTTTTTGTTTTCTGCTTATTCTGACCTGAATATGAAAATGTGAGATCTGTGCGTGTTCTAGTACACGGTACAATTAGCCAAACGACTGTTGTAGGCACTGTAATGCTACTGACGCGTAATGTGTTTTTCTAGGGAAATGTTTCTGATGTATTTTTTGTAAATGGTTCCAAAGAGATTGCAATGTACTGTATGAGATGTCTGCACTTTGTGATAAAAATTCATTAGCAGCAACTTCCTGTTGTGTGTCCTCTCTATGGTGTGTTACTATTTAGCACAGTAGGGAGCAGAGGTGGTGCCTCGGCCAGTTATCTCGGTCAGTCAACCCATGACACCTGGGTCTGTCCCGTGACCTGTCAGCGAGCCTTCAACACTCTGTGTGGCCTCAAGGGGCACCTGGCCTGGCGCAGGTGCCGTGGTGACGTCGCCACCACTTAGTGACGAACGGCGGTTGTTGTTGTGTTACTATTCTAGAAAATAATTTAAATTCTGCCCCAAATACAAATCATTACATTTCCCAATTCATATAAGCGCCTACACAATTAAACATTACATTTCCCATTTCACATAAATATGCCAACAACTACCCGCCCGGCGCGGAGCCA